>KE507163.1:33265-44084 GCA_000441515.1 Elaeis oleifera
TAGACCAGAGGTAGGGACTCTCCGGGGGTAGAATCATGATCGGACGGAGGGCTCTCCGCCTTCTGCTTCTCCTTTCTGGGGAAGATGGGGCGGCTGGCCCAAGTGGCCCGCCCGATCGTCAGATTCTGGAACTCTGACGATGCTCTTTCCAGCCACACTGACGCCTGCGGCTGTTGTGGCTGTTGCTGCATGGCCTGCACTGCTTCAGTGACGCCTCTGACCTGCTGAACCAGCAAGTCAAACTGCTCCACGCCTACCACCATTGCCGGGGGAGGGAGAGCCTGGGGAGTCGGTGACGAGATCGGAGCTTGCGGAGCTCGCAGAGATTTGACTGCGGAGGCCGTGGACCGTCTGGTAGATGCCCTTCGGGAGGCATCAGGTAGTGATCTCGTAGGGGACGGGAGAAGGAGATGTCGAAGAAGATGACCAGAGGTGGTCCTGTTGAGCACTCCTTTAAGAACAAGGGTACTGTGAAGACACAGCCCTTCCTCTAGCGCCAATCCTGTTGGTACAAAAATCCATCGACGTCGGAGAAGCTGGAGTCGAGGGAGTCGCGGTCGCTGTCGGGACCTGCGAAGAAAGTCTAAATCGGAGTTGGGTTGCTCCGACAAGACCCTCCGACGCTCAAGTCAGTTCTCTGCCTCAACAAGAATGGTGTGCTCGAACGGAAATTTTAGCAGAGTTTTGAGATAGGAATTAGATCTTAGAAATAACGTATCTGGGGGTCCCTATTTATAGGGAGAGGGTGTAACAGACTGATAGCGATGCCTGTAACTGCCTGGTGGTGGGCCGTTCAGGGCCATGAGTAGTTTGTTACGGAGAGTAGTGGGATGGAGTCGTGGCTATCACCGTGGTCTGCCACGTGGAGCCTGTTGTGGAGAGTGGAGTGGTGTCCGTTGTCGTGACTTGCCACAGCATGATGGAGCCGCATGGGATCCGTTACAGGAAGTGGAGCAGAGTCGTGGCCATTATTGTGGCCTGTCAGGGAGTCCGGGCCTGTCGGTTGAAGCTCGGTAGAGGCATTTGGTGGAGCGGGGTAGCTCTCTGTCTGAGAGGAGCTCGGATGTTTCTGAGGTTACTGACGAACCCGCTGTCAACAGGTATCTTAGGTGTTGGCGCGGCAGGCTGAAATCATTTTATCGTAGAAGCTCGGGCGGAGACTTCCCGTTGGTGAAGTCCGGCTGGGGTTGGCCTGACGTAGAACTTATTGGAAAGCTGTTCACCGGGGAGGTCTGATTCCGTGAGGAGTTCGGCTGAAGGTCAATCGCTTGGCTGAATTCAGAAGGTGTCGTAGAAGCCTGTCCGCAGGAGAAGCCTGTAGAACACTGTTGAAGCCCGATCGAGGTCCGCCTGCAATAAGAGTCCGGAAGGAATTTACTTACAGTAAAAGCTCGATGGAGGCTTACAGTGGATATCCGACGTGGACCGCTCGTAGTAGAAATCTGAAGTGGACCATCGGTAGTAGAAGCTCGGAGTAGATCATTTGTAGTAAAAGTTCGGGTAGGCCGCCTTTAGGAGGTCGGACGAAGTATACCTGAAATGGAAATTTGGGGTAGAGGTTCGGCTCCCGTAGGAGCTCGGATGAGGTCCGACTCCCGTAGGAGCTCAGACGGAGTCCAGGAGACGGTCGACCGCCGTAGAGATTTGGAGGGAGTCCGGCCGTCGTAGAGATCTGCTGTTGGGAAGTTCGGCCACTATCGAAATTCTGGAAGAAGTTCGGATTGGAGTCGATCGTGGCTGGAAAAGATCTAAAAGAGATCCGGAGAATGGTCGATCACTGTAGAAGGTCGGTCGGTAGTGGAGCTCGGAGAGCACTTGGAACAGCCTGATAGACGACTGAAGAAGCTTATCCTGGAGAAGTCCGGAGGGTGTGGTAGGAGTTCGCCCGTCGGAGGAGTTCGGTAGGCACTTGCATAAGGCGTCGAAGACATTGCAAAAGTTCGATCTTTGGGGAAGTTCGGAAGGATGTTGCCTGGAGTCGGGAGTCGGAAGAGTCCCGGAAGGATCACCCCCGATACGAACTTCGGCTGGGGTATTTTATACCCAACATTTTCATACAAAGATCCTCATGTGGTAGTCTAAGATTAAATCTTATACATGTGATTAGGATTAAATTATTTAATCTATTATTTTACTGTATAAATTTTAAAATTGCATATATTACAGTACCGCACAAATTTTCTTCAAAGTTCTCCTTTTCATCGATCTTCTGAAGGTCGATGTCACCTCGATCCATGATCTTTCAGAAAAGTTGATAGCAATACAGAATATGCTTGGTTCTCTTATGGGATTTTGATTCTTTCACTTGAGCTATGGCTCCGATACTCTCACAATATAGCAAAATAGGATCATCAACGAAAGGTACTACTCCAAGCTCGCTGATGAACTTTTGCAACCAGACCACTTCCTTAGCAGTATCAGATGCCGCAATGCACTTTGCCTCGCATATTGAATCGACTACGGTGTACTGCTTGGAACTTTTTCAACAGATCACTCCTTCATTCAGGGTAAACACATATCTCAATATACTTTTACTGTCATTATGATCTGATTGAAAATGAAATCAATATATCCCATAAGTTTCAAGTCAGTATCTTCATAGCTAAACCATTGGTCCTTAGTATTTCTCAAATATTTAAAGATTGTCTTTACAACCTTTCAATGGTTCTCATTCAGATCAGACTGGTACCTACTCACTACCCCTAGTGAGTATGCCATATTCAGCCCTGTATATGTCATAGTGTACATGATAGATCCTACTGTCAAGGCATATGAGATCCTACTCATACGCTCTCTCTCTTATGAGGTTGTTGGATAATCTTTCTTAGAGAGAGTAATTTCATGGCCTATCAAAAGATAGTCTTTCTTGAAATTTTTCATGCTGAACAGTTTCAGTACGATGTCGATGTACGTAAATTGGGACAATCCAAGCAAACTTTTAGATCTACCTTTATAGATCTTCATCCCTAGGATGTAGGATGCTTCTCCCAAATCTTTCATGGAGAACTATGAGGACAGTCAGACTTTTATTCCCTGTAATGCAGAGATGTCATTTCTGATTAAGAGAATATCATCCGCATACAAAATTAGAAATACAACTATTGACCCATTGGCCTATTTGTATATGTAGGGTTCTTCTCTATTCTTAACGAAGCCATACATTTTGATTACCTTATCAAAATGCATGTTCCAACTCCGAGATGTCTGCTTCAATCCATAAATGAATCTCTGAAGCCTAAACACCTTTTATTCATCTGTGGATGTGAACCCTTCAGGTTGTATCATATACACCTCTTTTTCTAACTCTCTATTTAGAAAGCAGTTTTGACATCCACTTACCAGATTTCATAATCAAAGTTTGCCGCTATCATAAGCATGATCCGAATAGACTTGAGCATTACCACGGAAGAAATATTCATCATAGTCAATACCATAATGCTGACGATATCCCTTGACAACCAGATGGGTTTTATAGATCTTCACCTTTCCATCTGCACCCTTTCTTTTGAAAATCCACTTACACCCTATGGGTTTACCCTTCGGATGGATCAACGAGTGTCCATATATCATTGATTTTCATAGACTCTATTTTGGACTTCATGGCTTCAAATCATTTATTAGAGTCAGACCTCTACATGACATTCATGTAGATGATCAGATTCTCATTATTCTTATCGAGTTCAATAGGATCACCATCTCGGACCAAGACATGGTACTCTATCAGATCTCCTCAAGGGTGCCTCTATAATGGGTTCTGAATTTGATCTAATCAAATCTAGTTCTATAGGTACAGTTGTTTGTGCTGGCTCTTTTATCGGTCGAACTTCATCAAGTTCAACTTTAGTGGTATCAGTTCCTTCATTAAGAAACTCTTTTCTAAAAAGAATGTCTTATTGCTGACGAACACCTTTTATTCTTCAGCAAGGTAGAAGTAATACCCCTTAGTTTTTTTGGATATACAATAAATAATGCTTCTCAGACTGGGGTCCAAGCTTATCAGTCTACAAATGCTTGACATAAGCCGAACAGCCCCAAACCCTAAGATAAGAGAGTATCGGCCTATGCCCAGTCTATTTCTCATATAGTGTTTTTGTGATTGATTTGCTTGAAACCCTAATCAGAACGTGACAAGCAGTCTCAAGTGTGTAACCTCAAAAGAAGACTGACAGACTTATAAACCCCATCATAGACCAAATCATGTCTAACAAAGTTCGATCCTCTTCTTAGATACTCCGTTATATTATGATGTCCCAGGAGGGGTCCATTAAGAGAGAATCTCATTCTCTTCTAGATATATCAAAAACTTATTAGAAAGATATTCACCTTCTTGGTCTGATCAAAGAGTTTTAATATTTTTTCAATGTATTTTCTACCTCATTACGGAATCATTTGAATATTTCAAATGATTCAGACTTATGCTTCATAAGGTAGATGTACCCATATCTTGATAAGTCGTTAGTAAATATAATGTAGTAATACCCTCCTCTGGCACTCATGTTCAGGGATCCATATACATCAGTATATAATAAACTCAGAACATCACTAGCTCGTTCACCCTTTTCAGTAAAGGATGACTTGGTCATCTTTTTAAGAAGATAGGATTCACAGATCGGTAATGATTCACAATTATTGACTTGGAGGATTTCCTCTTTATTTACCCTATTCATCCTATTCTTGTTTGTATGATCGAGCCTACAATGCTAAAGGTAGGCATCCATGACATTATCTACTCTAAGATGTTTGATCGGTATATACATTACACTAACAGGTTGTGATAAAATATAAATACCACCTTTCAATTATCCATGCATAATTGTAATATCATGCATAATGATATCACAAAAATTTTCTTTATTAAAAAATAAATCCATCCTTAGCCAAAAGACCTATAGAAATAACATTCATAAGGAATGATGAACGATAATGGAAATCATCTAACATAATGGTATTTGAATTGAGAACAAGCTGAACCTTTTCTATAGCTAGAACTGGAACAGTCCTTCCATCTCCAACATTCAAAAATCGTTCGTCCTTCTCAAATTTTTTACTAATCTGAAGTGCTTGCAATGAATTGTAGATATGAATCGGACTTTCAATATCCAATATCTAGGTAGTAGTATCATAGATAGAAAAATTACAAGATGTTATTATATAAGCATCTTGATCAACAATCATTTGCTTATTTCTCTTCCTAGGACTGTTCGGATCTGCCTTAGACTGCTCAATTCCAGCATGATTTTTTTGTAGCTTACATTTTCTTCCTCTCTCAGAGGATCGATGCCCTACTGAGGATGCATCCTCAGGGGTGCCAAAGAATTTATTCAATATTTGAAGTATTTTCTCTGACTGAGCTTCCTCAAATTTATAATTAAATTCATCATTCATAGTAGCTCTCATTATGCAACATACCGTCGCACGATCATTGAGCCACTTCTGATAAGTGTCTCTAACCATTGCACATGCATTTGGAGCTAGTACTTCAGGTGCTGGATCCATAATCACATATAGGATCCTCTCGTGCTCTAAAATAATTTTAATTTTGATACCAACTATCAAAATTAGATCCCATAAGCTTGTCATTGTCCAACAGTGAGTGGAGTGACAAATGACTAGTCATAACTGAAAGAAAATATTAAGATCTATTAGTATATGAATTAATTAAGCCTAAAGACTAAGACTTTAGTCTAAAGGTTCTTCTACTATTTTATACGAATTGATAGCCTCTACCTCCAACTCAAGGAATTACCTTAATTTTTAGCAGGTACTAGAATCCACATAGACTGCACACAAACCCGAGTTTGCTTGGCCAACCCATGTATATCTATGGATAGGTTCTTAACCAATTATTTCTTCAAATAATTTTTAGTAATGATTTTGCCCTAGATTCCTTTTCAGTAGGTTTTGATCTCCACTGAAAGTCTTGATTAGGTCCAACCATTAACATGACCATACTCAGTGCATGTAACTAACAAATGATTAGGCTCGAGTTTGCTCGGCCAACCTGACCACCTATCAAAGAGTCACATCTAAGTCATCATATTATGAATAGTAATTCCAATAGCAGATAAGCATCAGGCATTTACACCTCCAATGATTATCAAGCTAATGGGCCCATTATCACCCAACTTAATTGAAGCATATGATCTAGTTATCTCCATAACTATTTTATTTTAAGGACCTAATAATTTAGAGAATTTAGTTATATAATTTTAGAAGATAGAAAGAAATTGACTGGTAAGTCATAAATCCTCTCACTAACTTCACCAAGTCATGAAGAGAACTAATAACAAGCTGATCTAATGTCACCTAAATTAGTCACACTGATTTGATTTAATGATCTAAGAATAAAGAAGATCAATCGATAAGTCATAAATCCTTCCACTGATTTCACCAAGTCATAAAGAGGACTAAAGACAAACTCATCTAGAGACAGCTAAATCAATCACACTGATTTATCTTACTGACCTGAGTCAATTCGAATCAATCAGTGATCTAATCAAAACATAATCTATCAAATTGGTCAGGTAAGTGAGATCAGTGGGAGAATTTACCTCAGCTTGCCTTAGACACCATCGAAATAGTTAGGTAAGTGGACTACCAATTAAAAACCATCGATTGAATTGCCATACTTACCTTAGACACCAATTGATCGATTAGTTTCGATTTGATCAATCAAAAGACTCGAACTAAACTATTGAGCCACAATTAGATCTATATGGTATGGTCAAAAATATGGACTTGATCAAGCTACAACTATTGAGGTTGATCTTAGAGAAATTCTAACTTAATCTAACTTAACTTTTGATTAGATTTAATCAATTTCTCTAATTAGTCCATATTATTTTAACCCTAAGTCTAACCCAGTTAGATGATCTGATTCAAGCTAACCCATTGCTCCAATGGTTTATGTGGTGTCTTAGGATCTTCTCATTTGAAATCTAAACCTTTTAAACTTAATTCCAAATTAAGCGTGTGAAACATGTGTTTCAGTTTGTAAAACTATTTACTAGGGTTTCAAGTGAAGCATACATCATATGTCATACAATTTTCAGATCTTAAAATCTAATTTTTAGATCTATGTTTAATTATTAAATATATATCAATTTGATCTAAATTTCATATGTACATCATATGCATCATAGAAACTTTTAGACCACTACATATTACATCATATGCAACATTCAATTTAGATCTTAAAATCAATTTTTATATCTGAATTTATTTATTAAAATTATAGTAAATCATAAATTATTTTAGATCTAATCTAAACCTATTCATAATCAAAATAATTTTAAAATTCTTTCACTGTTCTTCTTTATGAGATATAATCACATGACATCCCAATACGCCATAAGAGTACCCCATCGAATGGGAAGAGAGGATCTTTAAACCCTATTTGCTCTTATGATCGGATGTCTTGGTGATCATCCCTATCCAAATACTGAGCTACTAAGATCAAAAATCAAATTTCTAAAATCAATTGTATCTACATATGCAATGAATAAAAATTTAGGCATGTACTCAGATGAACATGATCATATCATATATTTTATGCATCCAATCTAATTAGATCACATCATCATATGATGTATTAGATCTAAACTTATATTTATACAACATATAAAATAATTAATTCAGATCTAAAATTATATAAAAATTATTCAAATACATATATGAAGGTATAGAAATTAAAATTTGGTTAAACCTATCATTATGTTGTGTAGAATTTTGTTTAAAATTAGATATGAAAATCTATCAAAACAGATTCAATTCAGATTTAGATTAAGTTTAGCTTTCAATTTAAAATAACTCCATAAAAATTTATTAAAATTAATTTAAAATAAATTATAATCAATTGTTATTTCAACAAAAATCTGTAATAAAAAAAATTCTGTTATAATAGATTTATAATAAACCACAACCAACTCTTGATTAGGACCTTGAAATTTGGTCAAAATCAAATCAAAAAAATTTAGTTAACAGGTCTAAATCAAATTTAATATCTAATATAAAAATTTGATTACATACAAGATGTAAATATATCAGAAAAATTATCTATGCATCCATGTATTAACTTGGCTCTGATACCAATTGAAGGAAAAATTGTCCGATCGGGATAGGATTGTTAGGTGCACCTAAAATTTTCTATTCTATTAATTTATCTTTATCTGATATGCAGTGGAATAGGGATCAAAATTCTTAGAAGATTTATTGAATCCGATGCCTCACGAGGTTTGAACGCATAGACCCTCTACTTCACATGCACGTCAAGCTCTGTAGGGAAGAGGGATGATCTTCACGTCACACCTTCTGAAGGCAGTAAGGGAGGGAGGAGATTTCATCTTGAATGTGACCCTTCATGCCATGATAATCAACACCAAAAGAGAAGACACCAAGAGGGAAGACCCCATGCCAAAAATCTGATTAGCGCCCTCTTCTATTTGTCACACAAAGCACTCTTCCTCATGGTGAATTTTGGTGTATTTTTTTTGCACAAATTTCTTATCAATCGGTGATGAGTTTCCTCCCTTCAAATAGTAGACACCTCATGATCTGATCAAGACTCCAATTTGAATCAAATTTGAATTGGTCTTAATCTTATCCAAGAGAGAAAGGATGGTAATGTTGTGCGTGTACTTTCTTTACAAGCACACAAGGTAAAGGGTGGAAGTTATTTAATGTTTCATGTTAAAAATGTATCTCAAAGTCAATTGTTAGATGATAGTGCTCATCTTATAAACTGTATATGAATTTTTATTAACAAAATTATTTGATATTTGCATTACAAATTGACCATCTTTGAACTTCTGTGTTGTAATGAAGTCTTTAGGACTATTATTAATCGACAAAGGAGGATTTTTCATTAAGTCTTTAAAAATATTCGTGACCAAACGATACGCTATTACTAGGATGATAGCGATATCAAGTGTAGGTTGTTATGTGCTATATAAGCTGGTTGTCCTCTTAACCAAGGAGTATGGAGATACTGTTATAGTATGCAGATGAAATATAGGAGTATATTTACATCGAACATGACCATGTGCCAAGCATTCTGTTGTCAAGAGTAGCTCATGACGGGTATGGATATAAATATCCCTCCGACTTGAGACCACCATGGTGACTTATAAGTAACTCACTGTACTTTAGTATCAGACCATCTGAGTTTCTAACTTAGTGATGGAAGGATATTGGGTGCAGTCAAGTACTTATCAAGTCGGTGTGTGACTCTAGATGGAATTGATCTCTCTGAATTGGTAGGAGATATGCATCAGTGTATTTCAATTTAGCAAAACTTTGGTCAGGATAATCCATGAGATGAATTTGAAAGGTTGAAATACAATATGTTGAACTTAATTAGGGTTGACAATTAAACCCTAGGTTACCTTGAGTATTTGGGTCAAAAGAATAAATTATACGGTAACCATATGCCAATAGGTTCTAGAAGGTTGCTTTGCAATACTTTGACCTATCCAGTCGTCGGGTCATCATTGCTAGATGGTTACATCGATTGGTATAAAAATTATTCCTATTCTATCAGCTTAGGTTCGGACCTATGGGGTCACATGCATTAAGAAGATTTGATCAAATTTGATGACTGAAGAGTCCAATTAGATTGTGACTCTGGTGAACAGTCCTACTTCGATTAGGACTCTGTGGGAGAGTCCCACTAGGATTGGAACTCTACTATTTATGGAGTATTAATTAATAATTAAATTATAATTAACTTAATTTGATTGAATAAAGAGTTTTGAAACAAGTCTAACTAAATTAGATTCAGTTTGACTTAGATTGGGATTGATATGATCAAACCCGATTGAAAGAAAATTTGATCCTGATTCGATCAGGATTTGAACTCAGCTAATTCCTAATTGGATTAAAATTTGATGAGATATTTAGATTTATAATTGGATTAGATTTATTTCTATCAGTGGTTTCAATCCAAATTTGATTTAAATTAGAATGGAATTAGAAATGAGAAGTCCAAGTCAAACTAGGACTCTATCCTTATCTTTTGCGCCACATCTGGATCCATACCAATTTCTTCATGCCTAATTAGGATTTGGTTGTGATTTTTGGCATCATGAGAGAGGATCCAATAAGGGTGGTTAGCAATAGCTGATGAGTCATAATATTATCTCTTGCCTAATTTGAATGCGATCCGAATTAGAGATAAGATGCAGACTAGGAAGAATTTTTTATATATGGTATATTGTTGGTACCATATTATTTTTTTCTTATTTTTATTGAAGAATATTTTAGTTTATGAGACTTTAAATTTTTTCTCCATATTTTAATAATTTTTTTAGAATTTTTGGGATGCCAAAAGGAGGTTTTGGTGTTGATTAATGTCACCCTTTCTTGAAAAGTCCCAATTCCTAGTCTATAAAAGGGACCCCTCTCTTGGACGTCCATAATCAATTTTCTTACTGATTTTTTATTTCTAGAGCCTCTTCTCCTTCTCTTCTCTTCCTCCACCAGATCTTCTATCACTTTGGAGTGTCCAAGGTGCTTGTAGAAGAAGAAAGAGATCAGCTGTCGAAGTTGTTCGCAGATTAGCATCTCCGAGCCTCTGATCTGCGTCAGTCTTCGCATGGATTTTCTATAGAGGTCAGATGACTTCATGTGGCTATGAGTGATCTGAGGAATACCCTATCCAATTATTGAATTAGAGGACATCAAGATCAAAATTTGTTTGGTAATAATCTCTAACCTGTTTTGATTCTTATGATAGATCCAATAGTTAGATCTAGAATTTCAACATCAATGAAATCGATGTGATTTTATTTCAGATCTAAAGTATATTTTTTATATTAAAATT
>KE507164.1:63179-88746 GCA_000441515.1 Elaeis oleifera
ATTTCTTTCGATGGGTTGGAATAATTCAACTCTATCCTTCGAAGGTCATTGATCATCAAGACGACGTCCAATGAGTTTCATAATCCATCAGTGATACCTAGCAGTATGTAGTGACAACTCAGTAGAATGAAAGTATGATCTCTAGGTGCAGTTATGATGTGATTCAGTCCTTCTATCATGAGTCCTGACTGATGGAGGTCATAGAAAATTCGTCAGACCCCATCATCAATCATATGCCAGATTGGCTCGATTCGAGTTCATTTGTGAATCCTGTGCAAATTCTTTTCAGTTTTCACACTTGCTTTGGCTAAAGGCTTCTTGAACTCAGTCTTACAATCACATAAGACTTCTCCTTTCTATCAAGATTGATAGATACTATCTAGGTACATCCTACTCCTAACAGCGAACCTGAACCTACTGTAGCCAGCATACATAGTAAGGATTCGAATGTCTAGGGATCAAGGAAACATGCAGTCAAATTTATTAGCCTCGCTGCAAATAGCTGATGATACCACAGGTCAAAGGACCACTCATACCACTACAGTATCGAGACAACCACTAATGAGTGAGTAGACATCCAAGCGGTTACTCGTATTGGTCGCGCTCAGTGCAAGTTATTCTTTAATAACCACCTACACTCTCACCCCAATGTCCCTACACTGCAGACCCATGACTCATCTATCCAGAAAGGAGGTGATCTATGTACCGATCTTCAAATGGATTGATTATTATCCTCTATGATGATCTCTTGATCGGGAGCATTTAGAAACTAATCACTAATTAATGTATGTCTCAAATTTTCAATACTTTGAGAATATACAAAATCATCTTTGTTAATTTTAGGATAAATCATGGACACATAAATATGATTGAAAATAAAATATCCTTATTAATAATAAAGTATTGTAAGTACAAAGTTAAGTCTTAGAATTATAAATATATTAGCCAACAATTAGCTTCTAGGGCACTCATCTAACATATCATATAAGCAAACCAACCACAAGAGGAATTGGATTCATCCATGTACTAGCAAGGTTAACATGAACTCAATTGAATTTCTCTAAATCTATTGGTGATTCATAAGTCTAACTTTAACCAATCTAGGTCTTCTTCCTTTATGTGTGACCCCATAGGTTCAATTCTATCTAATAGTGAGATATACCATGATTTCTATTATAGGTATCACTGAACTTTTTTTAGTGGGTTGGAACAGTTTCACTCTAACTCGATAAGGATCATTGATCCAGAACGATCCTATTGGGCTCTCACAATCCACCAGTGATATCTAGCAATATATAGTGACAAGTCAGCAGAATCGAAATAGAACCTCTAGGTATAGTTAATGCATAATACAGTCCCTTTACCGTGACTCTCGACTAGATAGCAGATCATGGATAAATCGTCAAACCTCATCATCAGTCATATGATACATCCGATCAGCTCAAGTCTAATAGTGATTCCAAATAAATTTTTTTTCATTAATCACACTGCTATGATCATAGACTTATGGACTCAGCTTCTTAAATTTCATAGAACTACTCTTCTTTATCAAGGTTGATAGATCCCATCTAGATACATAGGTTGCTTCTACAGCTCAACCAACTGAAGCCAACATCTGCTACAAAACTCATAATTGAGTTAATATTTATGTATAGTCAAACTACAGTAGTTTACTGTGAGCAACTGTGATACCATAGGTCAAAGGACCAGTCACACAACTACAACATTAAGATGATCACTGATGATTAGATAGAAATGCATATGATCTCTCATATGGTCACATTCAGTACTAGTTATTCTCTAACAACTATCTGTACTTACCGCTCAGTATCTCTACTGAAGGAAAACTCATCCGATCGCATCAGATATCAGGAGGAATGAATAGATTAGTAATTAAATTTTCATAATATTTTGAATTCTCACCTTGATTCATAGTGAAAAAGAATCAAGGTTGAAGAAGCTCCTCAATCAATATGCTTCGCAAGATTCGAATGCGCAGATCTTATACTTCGTGTGCATGCCAAACTTTGTAGAAGAGGGATGAACATCTTCTTCGGAGAGGAAAGAGAAGAACCCTTAAAATCTGATCTCAAGGCCTTAGAATAGCCCACACACCACCACAAAGGGAGGGAGGACACCAAAGAGGAAAAGCAGCCCAGGAAGAGGCAATGCCCAAGGAGAGGGGATGCCCAAGCCTTGCTCACACCTAGATTGGATGGTTGATTGATTGTTTCTCTTCTCCACACCCCACTTTAAATAGGTAAGAGGTCCTAGATCAGATCAAACTCCTTTAGGTGCTAGGAATAGGACTCTCCATATTTGAATGAAATCCAAACTCCCTAAAGCATAAAGAATCCTAATCTAAGTAGGAAAGGCACCAACTTGCATCTCCCTTCATAATGCCGCATGCCCAAACAGAGGAGACTATTTTCAGCCCCTTCTCAACCATCTTGATCAGCCTACATGGTGAGAGAATAGCTGAAAAATATGGCTAAGTAGACCAAATCTGATTTGATTCAGATTTGGATCAATTTGAATCCAACTCGAATCCGATACGAACCAATTTCGAAAAGACTACTGATCCTAATCCAATTAGGATTCTTGTCCAAATCCAACTTGATAAATTAACCCAATTAAGCCTTAATAAAATTAGGTCTAATTAAATTAGATTTGATCTAAAGTAATTAGGATCGAGGACTCGATCTATTCTCTTATAATTGCATAGAATATTGATTTGATCAATTTCATCCCCAGAATCAAATCCGTACTTCATATGCAGTGCTAGCTGAACATAGTCAGTATTTAATTTCATATGATTTATAACTTAATTCTTAATTAAGTTAATCTATATATTCAATCAAATCTCATACTTTCAAATTGAACACATAAATATTTGATCAATTTTTTTATATTATTTGACTTTTGTATGTGACTCCATAGGTCTGAATACTAAGCTGGTAGTATAGGAACTCCTTCCTATATTAATCGAAGTGATCATCTAGCAATAATACCCAATATTTGGATAGGTCGAATAATTGTAAAGCAATATTCAAGAACCTTGATATATGGTTACCGCATAATTCATTTCTTTGATCCTAATGCTCAAGGTGACCTAGGGTTTATCTGTCAATCCTAAAACAGTAATCCACATCATATTTCAACCTTTCAAATCTATCACATAGATTATCCTGATCAAGATTTTACTAATTAAATACAATGATGCATTAACTCCTATAATTTAGAGGGGCCAATCCCATCTTGATCTACACACAGACTTCGTAAGTACTTGACTGTACCTAATAGCTTTCCGTCACTGCTTTAGAAATGTAGGTAGTCTGGTACCTAAGCACAATGAGTTGCTTGCAACTCACTATGGTGATCTCAGGTCTGAGGGATACTTATGCCCATACATTTCGTGAGCTGCTTTTGACGGTCGAGCACTCAGCAAGTGAGTCACTTGTTCAACGATGATATACTCCTGCATCTCATCTGTATGCCATACCAATATCTTCACATTCTTTGATTATGAGGACAACCAACCTATATGGCACACAACGATCTATACTCAATAAACGTCATCATCCTATTAATGATATATCATTTGATCGCAAATATGTTTAAGAACTATTCGATAAATTTTTTTTATCGATCATAATATGGTTCTAAAGAGTTCATCATAACATAAAAATTCTAATAATGAAGATGTACATCTTGTGATGAAAAATTAAATTATTTTATTCATTGATCGATAATTCATATACAAATTTTAATTATTTACAATAAGCCAATTGGCTTTAGGATATAATTTCCAACAACTTTCATTTAGACTAAAGCCAATGAGGGTAGTATCTTATACCCATCTTTCACTTATGATCATCGAACTCTTTGATCCGAAAAGCTTTAGTGAAGGGGTTGATCAGGTTCTCATTTTCGTCAATCTTTTTCAACTCGATGTCACCTCGATCCATGATTTCACGAACAAGATGATAGCATCACAGAATGTGTTTGGTCTATGATGGGACCTGGGCTCCTTTGCTTGTGCTATGGCTCTAATACTATCACAATATAGTAAAACTGGACCATCAATAGAGAAAACTACTTCAAATTCAATGATGAACTTCTTCAACCAAACAGCTTCCTTTGCAGTATCAGATGTCGTAATATATTCTACTTTGCATATTGAGTCAGTCACCGTATGTTGCTTGAAACTCTTCTAGCAAATTGCTTCTCCGTTCATGGTGAACACGTAGCCCGTTATGCTTTTGCTGTCATTATGATCTAACTGAAAATTAAATTAGTATATCCCATAAGTTTCAAGTCAGTATCTCCATAGATAAGCCATTGGTCCTTAGTATTTCTCAAATACTTAAGGATTGTCTTCACGACCTTCCAATGGTTTTCTCTCAGATCAGACTGGTACCTACTCACTACTCCTAATAAATAGGCTACATTCGATCTCGTACATATCATGACATACATGATAGTCCCACTACCAAAGCATATGAGATTCTACTCATATGCTCTCTCTCTTGAGGGATTATTGGATAATTCTTTTTGGAGAGAGAAAGTTCTTAGCCTATCGGTAGATAGTCCTTTTGAAATTCTTCATGCTAAACCATTTTAGTATGATATCGATGTACGTGAATTGAACAACCCAAGCAACCTTCTAGATCCATCTCTATAGATCTTCATCCCTAGGATGTAGGATACTTCTCTCAAATTTTCTTGAAGAACTGTGATGATAGTTATAGCTTTACACTTTGTAAAGCTGGGATATCATTTTCTATTAACAGTATATTATCTATATATAGTACAAAAAAGATGACTACAGAATTATTAGCTCACTTATAGACACAAGGCTCTTCTCCATTCCTAATGAAGCCATACGTTTTGATCATCTTATCAAAATGCATGTTCCAACTCTTAGATGCTTGCTTCAGTCCATAGATTGATCTATTTAGCTTGCATACTTTAGATTCATCTAAAGATGTGAACTCTTCAAGTTCTATCATATACACCTCTGCTTCCAGCTCCCCATTAAGGAAGCAGTTTTGACATCTATTTACTAGATCTCAAAATTTAAGTGTACTACTATCGCAAGCATTATCTGGATAGACTTGAGCATTATCACAGGAGAGAACATCTCATCATAGTCAATACCATAATGCTGACAGTATCCTTTGGCAACTAGATGGGCTTTATAGGTCTCTACCTTCTTGTCCGCTCCTCTTTTCTTCTTGAAAATCTATTTACACCCTGTGGGTTTAATCCCTTCAGGTGGATCAACCAGTATCCATATAACATTGATCTCCATGGACTCCATCTTAAATTTATGGCATCAAACCATTTCTAGGAGTCAGGCCTTTGCATAGCATCCATGTAGGTGATCGAATCCTCATCATTCTCAGCTAGTTCGATAGGATTACCATCCTAGATCAAAAATCATAGTATCTGTCTGGTTGACGTGGTAGGATCTCCTTAATGGTGCCTCTACAGGCTCTGGATTTGATTCTTCAATCAAATTTGATTCTGTATGTATCGGTATTTCTATCTCACGAACTTTACTAAGTTCGATTTTAGTGGTATTAGTTTCTTTCTCAAGGAACTCCTTTCTAACAAGATAGCCCTATTACTGACGAACACATTTTATTCTTCAAGAGGTAGAAGTAGTATTCTTTAATTTCTTTAGGTATCCTATGAACAAGTATTTATCGAACCTAGGTCTAAGCTTATCTGTCTTTAAATGCTTGACATAAGTCGGATTTTTCCAAATCCTAAGGTGTGAGAGTACCGGCTTATACCCTGACCATATCTCATATGGTATTTATTTACAGACTTGCTCGGGACCTTATTAAGTATGTAGCAGATAGTTTTAAGAGCAAATTTCCAAAAAGAGATTGGTAGAGTCGCAAAATCCATCATGGACCGAACTATATCTAATAGTATTCAATTTCTCTTTTTTGACACTTCATTATATTATGGTGTTCTAGAAGGAGTCCATTGTGAGAAAATCTCATTCTCTTTTAAATATGTCAAAAATTATTGGTGAGCTATTCACCTCCTCGATCTGATCAAAGAGTTTTAATACTCTTCACAGTTTATTTTTCTACTTCACTATAGAATTATTTGAATATTTCAAATAATTCGAATTTATGCTTCATAAGGTAGACATACCCATACCTCGATAGGTCCTCAGTAAATGTAATAAAGTAATGATATCCTCCTTTGGCACCTATGTCCATATGACCACATACATTACTATGTACTAGACTTAGAATATCACTGGCTCGCTCATCTTTTCTCTTAAAAAGTGACTTGATCATCTTACCAAGAAGATAGAATTCACAGGTCCATAATGATTCACAATCATTAATTTCAAGGACACCTTCTTTGATTAACCTGTCTATCCTATTCTTGTTCACATGACCCAGCCTACAATGTTAAAGATAGGAATCACTGACATTATCTATCCTAAAGTGTTTGTTCGATGTGTACATTACACCAATAGGCTGTGATAGTAAGTATATGTCATGTTTCAATTATCGTCATATGATTTTAGTATCATTCATAATGATATCATAAAATTATTTTTATTAAAATTTAAAATCGAGTTTGGCCAAAAGCCTATAGAAATGACATTCATCATAAAGAAGGACAATAATAACACTCATCTAACATGACACTACTAGACTCGAAAACAAGCTGCATAATTTTTAAAGCTAGAACTGGAACCAGACTTCCATCTCCAACGTTCAGGAACCGCTCACTTTCTCTAAATTTTCTATTGATCTGCAGTCCCTACAATGAATTATAAATATTAATTGAATTTTTGATATCCAATACTCAGGTAGTAGTATCACAAACAACAAAATTATAAAAAATTATCATATAAGTACCTTATGAAGTAATAGATTGCTTGCTTCTCTTGTTCTTTGGTTTGTTTGGGTCAAGAAAAGCTATATATACAAGATAGTTTCTCTTCCAATGATCTAGCTTCTTACAGAAGAAGCATTCTACCTGGCTCTTATTAATTTTGACTTCTTGCCCTGCTTCAGCTTTGGATCGATGGCACGAACCTTTTGCATCTTCTTTTCTTCCTCTCTTGGAGGAATGACGATCTATAGATGATCCTCCCACGACATGCACCGGCTCCTTCTGGAGTTGATGGTCTTTCTCAAATGTCTGCAGCAATCCTAGCAAAATATGATAGTTCACTGCTGGCTTGATCATTCTATAATGGCTTAAGAAGGATAGGTAGGACTTCGGTAGTGAGTTAAGAATAGCATCCTTGCCCAACTGTTCATGCAATGAAAAGTCAAGTTTGCTCAAGCATTCAATCTGCTCAATCATGTACAATACATGATTTGTGACTGATACTCCTCGCATACGGGCATTGAATATAGCACAAGAGGTCTTATATCTCTCAACATCCTCAGTGGTGTCGAAGGACTCATTCAACAATTAAATCATCTCCTCAGATTGCACATCCTTGAACTTATGATTAAGTTTATCGTTTATGGCTGCCCTTATGATGCAATGCACTGTAGTGCGGTCATTGAGCTACTTTATATAAGTATCTCTCACAGCACTAGCTGCGTGGGCAGTAAATTTTTTGGATGCAGAATCTGTAAGCACGTATAGAATCTTTTCATGCTCTAGGATGATCGTAAGCTTTCGATAGCTATCAAAATTTGGTCCGATAAATTTGTCGATGTCCAACAGCGATCAGAGCGATAATGTGTTAGCCATAGCTGAAAAAAAATCAAAAATCTATTAGTATTTGAATTATTTTAATCCTAAAGATATGGACTTTAGTCTAAAAATTTTTTCACTATTTTATACGAATTGGTAGTCTCTATCTTCAATTTTGAGGAATTACATTAATCCTTTAGTGGGTACTAGAATCCACATAAATTGCATTCAGGCCCAAGTGTGGCTCACCCAATCCTAGTGCATCCATGGATAAGTTCTTAACCAATTATTTCATCAAATAATTCTAGCAATTAAGTTTTGCCCCAGGCATCTCTTCAGCAGGTGTGTGGCACCTTCACTGAAAATCCTGATTAGGCCCAATTATTAACATGACTACACTAAGTGCATCCAACAAACAAATATCCAGACCTGAGTATGGCTCAGCCAACCTGACCATTGATCTGAAGGGCACAATAAGGTGGTCATATGATGAATGATAATTTCAATACCTAATAGACATCAGGCCTGTGACGTCTCCAATATCTATTTAGAATATTGGACGTATTATCACTCACCTTAATGGAGGGCTATAAATAAATTATCCCCATAACTGTATTATTTTAAGAACATAATAAATTAAAAATTTGATTTAATGATTTAAGAATAAGAGGAGAGATTGACCTGCAAGTCATAAGTCTTTCCACTGATTTCACCAACTTATGAAAAGAACTTGATATAAGCTGGTCTAGAGACATCTAAATCAATCACACTGATTTACCTTAATGGCATAGGTTAGCTTGAATCAATCAGTGACCTAATTAAATATGATCTATTGAATTAGCCAGGTAAGTGAGATCGATGGAAGGATTTACCTCGGCTTATCTTAGACACCATCGAAATGGCTAGGTAAGCGGACTGTCAATTAAAATCATCCATCGAATTATCGTGCAATATTGCCAAACTTACCTTATATACCAATTGATTGATTAGTTTTAATTTAGTTAGCCAAAGGACTCAGGCTAAACCATTGAGCCATAATCATGGTCCAATTGGTATGGTCAAAAATATGGACTTGATCAAGCTACAACTATTGAGATTGATCTAAAAAAATTTGATCTAATCTAATTAGATTTAATTAATTATTTATTTAGTCCATATTTATTTCTAACCCTAGATCTAACCCAGTTAGATAATCTGATTCGTGCTAACCCATTGTCCATCGATTTATGAGGTGTCTTAAGATCTTCAATTCTCAAATCTAGATCCTTTAAAACTTAATTTTAAATTAAGTTTGTGAAACGTATATTTCAGTTTATAGAACTATTCTACTAAGATTTCAAGTGAAGTATTCCATATGTTTTAAATCAAAATCTAATTTTTAATTCTATGTTTAACAATTAAACATGTATCAATTTATGTATACATCATATGTATCATAGAAAATTCAGACTTCTACATCATATGCAACATATAATTCAAATCATAAAATCTAATTTTTATATCTGAATTTATTTGTAAAAATTATGATTAATCATAAATCACTTTAGATCTAATCTAAATATATTCATTATCAAATAATTTTAAATTTCTTTTCACTATTCTTCATCATGAGACTTGATCACAATGGCACCCCTACACATCATAAGAGCACCCCATCGAATAGGAAGAGAGGGTCTTTAAATCCTACTTACTCTTATGATCGGACGGCTTGATGATCTGCTCAATTCTAGTACTGGGCTACTAAGATTTGAAATCAAATTTAAAAAAAAATAATTACATAAATATGTAAATTGTTATACAATCCATGCGTGCACATGATCATACAAATATAATGTGCATCTAATCTCATTAGATCAATGCATAAGTTTATTTCAGATTTGAACCTATTTTATACAGCATATAAACTATTAATTTAGATCTAAAATAATATAAAAATCTATTCCAAATATATGTATGATTGCATAAAAAAATTTTGGTTAGAGAGATGATCAAACATGTATAGGTATTATGCTGAAATCAGATCTAAAACTCTGTCAAACAAATTTAGATCTAATTCTCAAAATTAGACTATGCGATCATGACATATAGACCTGGCTCTGATACCAATTAAAGAAATAATTCGTCTGATCGCATCGAATGTCAGGAGAGAAGAATAGATTAGTAATTAAAATTTTCATAATATTTGTAAATTTTACCTTGATTCATAGTAGAAAAGGATCAAGATTGAAGAAGCTCCTCAATCAATATACTTCGCGAGATCTGGATACACGGATCCTCTACTTCGCGTGCACGTCAAACTCTGTAGAAGAGAGAGATGAATATCTTCTTTGGAGAGGAAGGAGAAAAACCCTTGAGATCTAATCTCAAGGCCTTGGAATAACCCACACACCACCACAAAGGGAAGAAGGATGCCAAAGAGGAGAGAGAAGCCCAGGGAGAGGTGACACCCAAGGAGACGGGATGCCCAAGCCTTGCTCACACCTAGATTGGATAGTTGACTGATTGTTTCTCTTCTCCACACCTCTCCTTAAATAGATAAGAGGTCTTAGATCAAATCAAACTCTTTTAGGTACTAGGAATAGGACTCTTCATGTTTGAATCAAATCCAAACTCTCTAAAGCACAAGGAATCCCAATCCCTTGCGCCTCTCTTCATAATGCTGCATGCCTAAGGGGAGGAGGCTATTTCCAGCCCCTTTCCAACCATCTTGGTTAGCCCACATGGTGAAAGAATAGCTAAAAAATTTGGCTAAGTAGACTAAATCAGATTTGAGTCAAATTTGGATCAATTCAAATTTAATTCGAACTCGATTCGAATCAATTTTGAAAAGACTGCTGATCCTAATCCAATTAAGATTCTTATCCAAGTCCAACTTGATAAATTAACCCAATTAAGTCTTAATAAAATCAGATTCGATTAAATTAGATCTAATCTAAAGTAATTAGGACTCGATCTATTCTCTCATAATTGCATGGAATATTGATTTGATCAATTTCATCTCTGAAATCAAACCCGCATCTCATATGCAGTACTAGCTAAATATAGTCAGTATTTAATTTATATGATCTATAACTTAATTTTAATTAAGTTAATCTATATGTTCAATCAAGTCTCATACTTTCAAATTGAATACATAAATATTCGATCAATTTTTTCTATATTGTTTGACTTTTGTGCGTGACTCTGTAGGTTCAAATACTAAGCCGGTAGTATAGGAACTCCTTCCTATACTAATCGAAGTGACCATCTAGCAATGATATCTGACATCTAGATAGGTCAAATAATTACAAAGCAATATTCAAGAACTTCGACATAAGATTACTGCATAATTCATCACTTAGACCCTAATACCCAAGGCAACCTAGGGTTTAACTGTTAATCTTGAAATAGTCATCCACATCGTATTTCAACCTTTCAAATCCATCACATAAATTATCCTGATCAAGATTTTACTAAATTGAAATATAATGATGCATTAACTCCTATAATTCAGAGAGCTTAATCCCATCTTAATCTACATAGACTTCTCAAGTACTTGACTGTACCTAATAGCCTTCCGTCACAGTATTAGAAATGTAGGTAGTCTGGTACATAAGTACAGTGAGTTGCTTGTAAGTCATTATGGTGATCTCAGATTTGAGAGACACTTATGTCCATACGTTTCGCGAGCTACTATTGATAGTAGAGCACTTAGCAAGTGAGTCACTTGTTCGATGATAATATACTCCTACATCTCATCTGTATGCCATACCAATATCTCCACACTCTTTGATTACGAGGACAACCAATCTATATGGCATACAACAACCCATACTCGATAAACGTCATCATCCTATTAATGACGTATCATTTGGTCGTGAACATGTTTAAGAACTATTCGATATATCTTCTTTTATCAATCATAATATAGTTCTAAAGATTTCATCACAACACAAGAGTTCTAATAATGAAGATGTACACTTTATGATGAAAAATTAAATTATTTTATTCATTGATCAATAATTCATATACAAATTTAATTATTTATAATAAGCCAATTGGCTTTAGGACATAATTTTCAACAACCGTAGACTAGAGGCTCATCTATTTCGAAGGAAGTGAATCATACGTCGGTCTATCTGGATAGATCACCATCTCCATGACTATCCTACGATCGAAAGTAATTTAGAAATCAATTATACATACCTCTAATTCTCAACACTAGAGAATATATATTATAACATCAATTTCATGGATGATTCAAAGACACATAACATCTGAATGGAAAAAAAATTATTTTTATTGATTAAATCAATAGTTTAAGTACAAATTTATGTCATAGAATGAAAATAATATGTCAACCAATAATTAGCTTCGAGGACATATATCTAACAATCTCTCACTTAGACTAAAGATAATTGACCATTAATCTAAGCTCCATCTTCTCGAGGTGAGCTTTCATTTTGGACTGGCTCAACTATTTTGTCAGTGGATCTGCCACATTATCCGCAGAGTCTATTCTTCGCACCTCGACGTATTGCTTCTCGAGGTAGTCGCATATAATATGAATCACCATTCAATATGCTTTGATTTTTTATGAGATCGAAGCTCTTTAGTAAGAGCTATGGATCCATTATTATCACAGTACAGTGGTATGGCATCCGATGTCATTGCACTAAGTTTCGCGATAAACTTTTTGAACCAGAAGCTTTTTTTTGCAGCATCCAAAGTGGCAACATATTCAGCCTCTGTGGTCGAATATGTGATGATACTCTGCTTGGAACACTTCCAACAGACTGCACCATCATTGCAAATAAATACATACCCCAATGTAGACTTTCTATCATCGAGATTCGATATGAAGTCCGAATCTGTATAACCCTCAATCCATAATTTAGGTGCTCTACCAAAATTAAGAATAAATTCGTGATCCTTCATAAGTACTTAAGGATATTCTTCACAGCTATCTAGTGCTGATCGTTTGAATTTGACTGATACCTGCTTGCAACACTCACAGTAAGGGCAATATTGGTTGAGTACATAGTATGGCGTACATAAGCCTTCCTATTGTCGAAGTATAAGGGATCCTACTCATGCACTCGATCTCTTCAGAAGTGGTAGGACATATTATCTTGGAGAGTCGAATACCATGCCTAAGGGGTAGCAAACCTCTTTTAGAGTTTTTCAAGATGAGCTGCTTCAGCACTTTCTGTATGTACAGCTTTTGTGACAGGCCAAACATTCTTCTAGATCTATCTCTATAGATCTTTATCCTAAGAATATAGGATGCTTCCTTTAGATCTTTCATGAAGAATTTTTTAGACAATCAAGCTTTGATCGAGGTCACTATGGGAATATCATTCTCAATAAGAAAGATATCATCCACGTACAGTATGAAGAAGATAAGTACGCTCTCACTGATCTTTTATAAACACAAGATTTTTTTTCATTTTTGATGAAACCAATGATTTGATCGCATCATTAAAATGAAGATTCTAGCTCTAAGAAGTCTACTTTAGTTCACAGATGGATCTTTGCAACTTGCAGACTCGATGATCACTATCATCGGACATGAAATTCAGAGACTGCTCCATATAGATATCTTCCTCAAGATATCCATTTAGGAAAGTAATTTCTACATCCATCTGTCAGATTTTATAATCATAGTAAGTTACAACAACAAGCAATATACGGATAGATTTCAACATGGCCATAGGTGAAAAAGTATCATAATAGTCAATGCCTTCATGCTGACTATAATTCTTTACCACCAGTCTTGTCTTATAGGTCTCTATCTTACCATCGGTATCTATTTTCTTTATAGATCTATTTATATTCAATAAAATAATTTTTCAAGTGGATCCACTAAGATCCATACCTGATTCGAATACATTGAGTCAATTTCTAAGTTCATTGCATCTAACCATTTCTCAAAATCGATATCAGGCACCGCCTCATCAAATTAATAGAATCATCACCATGACCCCCATCTCCCATATTGAACGCTTCCTCTACATCTTCTTTCAGCATACCCATATATCATTCAGGAGGATAGGAGATTCTACCTAATCTATGATGTGGAGGTGGAACATTAACTACTGGCTCATTATGGATGAATTCTTGAGGATCTATAGCTCGTTGCTCTACAGATATATTCTCATCAAGCTCAATTAACCTCCCACTGCCACCATCCTGGACAAACTATTTTTTAAAATATGACATTGCGACTCACAGTCATATTATGGTCATGTGAAAAGTAAAGTAGGACCCCATGGATTCTTTGGGATACCCTATAAATCGAGCTGTAATAGATCTATCCTCTAACTTATCAACTTTTTATCTCTTGACATAGGCTGGGCATTCCCAAGTCTTAAGGTAACTCAGACTCAGATTCTTACCATACCATATATGATGTGGTAAGAATGGATTTAAAAGAATCCTATTTAAAATATACATCATGGTAAGTAAGGCATTTCCTCAAAGAAATATGGATAAATCAGTAAAGCTCATCACAGATCGGACATAATAGGGTCCTATTTCTCTTTTCAGATACTCCATTGAGTTGAGGCATGTCGGAAGGAGTCTATTGAGAGACTATGCCATTCTCCTTAAAATATTTTCAAAATTCTATACTTAGATATTCTCCTCCTCGATCAGATTGAAGAATTTTTATGGATTTATCTGTTTGCTTCTCTATCTCATACCTGAATTTTTTAAACTTTTCAAAGGCTTTAGACTTGTGTTCATAAGAAATACATACCCAAACTATGACAGATCATCAGTAAAGATAATGAAGCAGCTATAACCACTATTGGTCTGCACATCAAATGGGCCATACATATCGATATGTACCAGGACTAGTAACTCAGTGGCCCTTTCTCCTTATCCTATAAAGGATAACCTAGCCATTTTTCTCAAAGGTATGATTCACAGGTCAGAATTGATTCAGATTTAACTAAGTCAAGGATCCCATCCTTTTTCAGTCTATTTATCCTGTCCTCTCCAATATGGCTAAGCCTATGGTGCCACAAGTATTTATGGTTAAACTCATCTCTGGGTCTCTTTTGATATACGGCACTCACTACTTGCTCATTTACGTTCACATTAGCACAACATATAAGTGATAAAAACTATCAATCAAAAGGCTAGATACAATCAATTTATTCATAAATAAATAGAACAATGATCTTTATTAAATTGAAAAGAAATCCATCATGTGTTAGTATAGAAATCAAAATCAAATTTTGGCTAGCTACAAGAATAAATAATAGTCTTTTAAATCTAATCTAAAGTTTGACGGTAATCGAAGAGGGTAGATTTTAATGGCTTCTGCGATAATTTTTGCTCCATTATCGATCCGAAGGATTATGTCACTTTGCCTCAACCTCCTACTTTCTATTAGATCCTACATTAAAGTACATATATGAGTACTAGAACCAGAGTCCAATATCCAACTAGAAGTAGAAGAAACTGTTAGGTTAGATTTTGTTATAAGCATACCTTCAGAAGGTTGTCCATTCTTTTCATCTTTAGGCTCTCCAGATAAGATGGACAGTTTCTCCTCCAATGGTCGTCGGAGTTATAGTGGAAATATTTTTCCTTCTCCACAGCTTTCTTTGGAGTATTTTTCTTAGGTTTGCTCTCCTTGTTCTGCTTCTTTACAAGCTTGTTCTTTCCTTTCCTTGAGATTTTCTCTTGGAAGGTGCCCGCTCAATAGCAAGAATAGAGCCCCTTGAACTTTTTAAGATATCCTTAGCAGTGACCAGCATATTAACCAACTTGCAGTTCAATTTGTTCATATGGTAGTTTACGATAAACTATCCAAATGAATTAGTTAGGGATTGAAAGATCAAATTCACCTTTAACTCTCTCTGCATAGTAAGCTCAAGCTTCTTAAGCTCCTCAAGATCCTTGATCATTGTCACACAATGATTGTGGACTGACTGTCTCTCATGCATCTTCATATTGAACAACCACTTGGATAATTCGAAGCACGTGGTCTGCCTCTATTCATCATACAACTCTTGCAGGTGAGTAATCATCGCACGAGCAGTGAACATATGCTCATACTGGCTCTACAACTCGTTTGACATGGAAGCCAGAATATAGCATTTTATCCTAAGATCATTATCTATTCATTTGTCCAGAGCAGCTCTTTGTTCTATCATAGAATGGGCTGATAAGGCTGGGGCATCCTAGTCGAGTACATAACCAATCTTCTTAGATGTCAGGACTATTTTGAGGTTTCTGAGCTAGTCCTTAAAATTTGTACTAGTCAGATGGTTGGTTTCAAAGATGTGGGCTAATGGGTTAGAGGCCGACATTATTTATCTGTGAGAGTAGAGATTCTAGTTAGATGTTTGTACTTAAATTTATATTTGCTCTAGAAGCTTTTAGATTCAAATAGACTCTCACTATTTTTTCAGATTTCGACACTCTCCGGGTGGAAAGCGGCAACCCAATGCAACTTATGCAAGGTTTCTAGTGGATGCTGCAGTCCCACCGATGCCATGCACCTCACCTAATGGTTATTCATGACACGTGCACCGATGCATAGGCAACTCTTTGTCTAGATACTTCTCCAAGCATATTATAGTGATTTAGTCTCTAAGTGATGTAAGCTCAGATAATACATATTGCTCCACTCCTTAATTAAGCCAGACCTACCGTTCACAAGCAGGTGTGAAGCCGTCATTGAGTTCCTTAGATAACACATATTGGGTCCAACCCCATCTTCATCCTGCAGCAACTCTTTACTAGTAGAGTGATTGTGTGTTCTTGATGCAATTGAACCACTATAACTAGCTGAGAACAGTCAACATCAGTACCACGTCCGTACTTCTACAATAGTGGAAAACCATAAGGCTTAATATTGATTGGGAAGGTTTAGGTCAGGTTTCATCTAATCAATCATCATATGATCGATTTAACTAGCATGGGCTAAACCAAATATCTTAGCAACTAACGAACCCAATCATTTAATTGGCCAAATAAGTGACATCGACGGGAGGGTACGTCATTAACTCGCCATAGATAAAATTATCTAGGTGAGTAGCCTCCTAATTAAAATCATTGATCGAGACTTATCTTAGACATCAAATGACTTATTGGTTTCAATTAGTTAGCTTAGGTGAATCGGGTTCGAGCTATAAAGCCAAATTAAATCCTTAGGTTGACTCGATTCTACATATGAGGTTTGATCGTTTCAATTTACAACACTTGTAGAATCACTTGCTTAATTGATCTAACTCAAATCAATATTTGACTCGATTTGATCAATGGCTACATCGATTTCGACCTAATATGATTTAATCATAACCTAAATATAATCCTAATGCAAAACTACCCATGCCCAATGATTTATGCACATACTAATTTCAAATCATAAAAATAATTTTTAGATCTAAATTTATTGCATAAAAAATAAATTTTTGATTCTCAAAATATTTTCAATACATGCATACTATCATATATCATATATATAAAAAATTTTAATTTTTAAAAATTAACTTCAGATCAAAATATGACATCATATATCGCATATATGAAAACTTCAGATCGTAAAAATTTAATTTCTAACCTATGCATGCTTTCATATATCGCATATATAAATAAATCAGAACTAAAATATTTTTCAAATCTGAACATAAACACATACATCGCATGTATGAGTGAAAATCAAAATTTTAAAATAATTTTAAATTTTATGCTACTTTCATACATATGAATATATGGCTCTGATACTACTGTTAAATTTCTATAGATGCTAGTGTATGTGGATTTAAAATTTTTAATCCAAATACAGCAAAAAATTAGATTAAATATTTTAATCTAAGCATACATTCACCATATAAAAGCACCTATAGATTTAGTTCATATACTAAAATTAATATAAATTGATTTTAGGATGAATAAGAAAAGTATGTGATCAATTTACATACCTGAATCATTTTTTTTTGCTTCAACTTGTAATAGGGGCTGAATCTAATTCAATCCCTAGATTTGAGGTCGAGTAGGTTCTAAATCAGCAGTATAAGTATCCTGTCTCTATGGGTATCCATAGAGCCGATCAGGATAGGTTCCTCTTGATAAAATTTACTTGAATTCAAAGCCTGAATAGGCTTGAACCAAGCCTGGATAGGAATCAATACTTGAACCCTTTTGATCTTTCTTTTTTGATTCTTGAAGAAGCTAAGAACCTTTCTTAATCTCTCAACTAATCAAGAAGAATAACAAATAAGAAGTGGTTATTAAAAATCAGATAGGATACATGCATAAATTTGAAAACTCTTTTCAAAAGCAACGAAAATCAATCGGGTTAAACCTTAACCGTACATGCATTAGATATCATCTAATCCTACCCAAGCCTAGGAGTAAAGACATTCACATAATCTAAAATTAAATAAGAATGAGATCAAATCTCAACATCTTTGCATGAATAGAAATTTATCGGTTTCAATGATCTCAGATTCGAAGGTCTTGGAGCCGCACACATGTCCGGCCTCTACGGATATCTACCGATGTCAATCTTGGATCCTTCTTCTCATGGTAGATCATTCTACTCAAAGTAGGATCTTTATCTCTTTGAACCTTGATCAGCAAATGATCTTGACCGCAACTTCAACCCTTGAACTGCAGCCTTCTTCTCCTTGTTCCTTGCTGTAGAAGAGATCCTTCTTCTTCTTGACGTATTGATGATGGACACCCAACCCTGGGGCATGAGAAAGAGAAGAGGGAGATAAGGTGAGGTATGGAGAGGAGAGAAGAGAGTTTTGATTTCATAAAATTCTATTATTCTTAAACCCTAAGAGATCGTCTCTTTATATAGACCCTTCTTTGATCCAAATCAAGAACCAATTAACTCAAAAAGGCTAGTCCTTATCTCATAAGAATTTCTATCTTTTTAATCTGATTATTTTTTATTAAAATTAAACTTAATTGATAGGATCTCAACCTTTTTTGATAAGCATATAGGGTGTCCCAGTCAGATAAGACAGACTGAGTAGACGCCCCTAATAATAGAGGGTAGGTATTTGAGGTGCCAACACTTGGCGCCCCTTAGGATTTTTCATGCACAAGAGAGGGGCATAGCCCCTCCTCTCTCTCTCTCCTTCCATGCCAATATAAGAGAGGGGGTGGGCCTCTCTCTCTTCCTCACACCAATCCATGGTTGGTGCCCCTTGGACTTTCCAAAAGAGATGCATGGCACCATCTCTTCTTCCCTTAATTCCATACTCAATATCAGGAACAAATGAGGAGATAATTTAGTCAACTCATTGACTTAATCCAATCCTCTTGGGCTCATAATTAGGCACCTAGCTAAATCCTAATGAATTTGGTTAGGTTCAATGCAATGGACTTGATCCAATTAAAGTTCTGAGAAGAATTAGGTTTAACCATGTGCTAGCATAGTTCTCTTAAATCCAATAGGATTTTAATAAATTCTCATCCAATTAGAACTTCATAAGCTCAATTGATAAATTCAAGATTAAATCCCTTAATGTGTGACCCCATAAGTTTCATTCTATCTGGTGGTGAGATATATTATGATCTCCATCACAATATAATCAAAATTTTTTCAATGGGTTGGAACAATTCCAACTCTATCCTTCGAGGGTCATCAATCATCAAGACGATGCCCGATGAGTCCCACAATCCACCAATGACATCTAGTAGTATGTAGCGACAACCTAGTAGAATAAAAGTGTAAACTCCTAGGTGCAGTTATCGTATAATTCAGTCATTCTATCATGAGTCCCGACTTGATGGAGGTCATAGATAACTCGTCAGATCCCATCGTCAGTCATATACAAGATTGGCTCAACTCGAGTTCATTTATGAATCTCATGAAAACTCTTTTCAATTTTCACACTTACTTTGACCCAAGACTTTTTGAACTTAGTTTCGCAAATTGCATAGGACTTCTCTTTTCTATCAAGATCGATAGATTCCATCTAGGTGCATCCTACTCCCAACAACGAACCCGAACCTACTGAAGCCAACATATACAGTAAGGATCTGAATGGCTAAGGACTAAGAAAATATGCAGTTAAACTCAATAGCCTTACTGCGAATAGCCAATGACATCATAGGTCAAAGGACCACTCACACTACTACAGCATCGAGAAGACCACCGACAAGTGAGTAGACATCCAAGTGGTTTCTCGTATTGGTCATGCTCAGTGCAAGTTGTTCTCTAACAACCATCCGCACCATCATCCCAGTATCCCTACACTGCAGACTCGAGACTCATCTGTCCACAAAGGAGGTGAACCATGCACCGATCTCAAATGGATTGATCACTATCCTCCGTGACGATCCATTGATCGGGAGCATTTAAAAATTAATCACTAATTAATGTATATCTCAAATTCTCAATACTTTAAGAATATATAAAATTATTTTGTTAATTTTTAAGATAAATCATAGACACATAAATATGATTGAATAAAAAATCTTTATTGATAATAAAATATCACAAGTACAAGATTAAGTCCTAGAATTTTAAATATATTAGTCAATAATTGGCTTCTAAGGTGCAAATCTAACAAACTCTCACTTGACCTAGAGCCAATTGGCCATATACCTATGACCCATCTTCTCAAGGTGAGCTTTGGTTTTCTACTGGCTGAGAGGCTTAGTCAGTGGATCCGCCACATTGTGCATGGAGTCGACTCTCTGCACCTCGATAAATTTCTTCTCGAGATATTTGCATATGATGTGAACCCACCGCTCTATATGCTTGGACTTCTGGTGAGATCTGAGCTCCTTAGAAAGGGCTATGGCACCGTTATTGTCCTAGTGCAGTGCAATGGCATCTGATGGCATCATACCCAGCTCCGCAATGAACTTCTTCAACCAAAAGACTTCCTTAGCAGCTTCAAAGGCGGCGATGGACTCGACTTTCATGGTTGAATCTATAATGATCGGTTGCTTGAAACTTTTTCAGCTAACCACACCATCATTACATAAGAAGATACACCCTAATACAGACTTTCTATCATTGATATCAGTCATTAAGTCTGAATCGATGTATTCCTCAACTTTCAGCTCCGATCCTCCACCAAAGATCAACAATAAATTTTAGTCATTCTCAAGTACTTAAGGATATTTTTAATAGCAATCCAGTATTCTTCATCTGGATTCGTCTGATATCTGCTCGTGACACTCACGGCAAGGGCTATATCAGGTCGTGTACATAACATGGTATACATGAGGCTTCCTATTATTGAAGCATAAGGGATCACTCATGCGCTGGATCTTCTTCAGGTGTGTCGGGACACATCTTCTTGAAGAGATGAATGTCATGTCTAAGGGGCAAAAGATTCCTCTTTGAGTTTTTCATGCTAAACCTCTTCAGCACCTCCTCTATGTACATTCGCTGTGAGAGTCCTATCATTCTCTTAGATCTATCCCTATAAACCTTTATACCAAGAATATAGGAAGCTTCTCCTAGGTCTTTCATGATGAACTCTTTTGATAACCATACTTTGACCGATGTCAGCATGAAAATATCATTCCCAATTAGCAGGATGTTATCCACGTACAATACGAAGAATATGATAGCACTCCCACTGATCTTTTTGCATACATACGGCTCCTCATTTTTGATAAAATCAAACATTTTGATCACATCATTAAAGTGAGTGTTCCAACTCCAAGATGCTTGCTTAAGTCCATATATGGACTTTTGCAGCTTGCAGATCTTGTGATCACTATCACCGAATATGAAACCCAAAGGCTGCTCAATATAGATATCTTCCTTAAGATATCCATTTAGGAAGACAGTTTTCACATCTATCTGTAAAATTTCATAATCATGAAAAGTTGCTATCGCAAGCAGAGTATGGATGAATTTCAGTATGGCCACAGATGAAAAAGTTTCATGATAGTCAATGCCTTCACATTTACTGTAACCTTTCGCAACTAGTCTTGCCTTATAAGTCTCTACCTTACCATCTGACCTAATTTTTTTTATAAATTTATTTACACCCAATAGGTACAATACCTTTCAATGGATCTACTAAGGATCAAATATAGTTGGAATGTATGGAGTCAATGTCTGACTTCATCGCTTCCATCTATTTCTCGAAGTCAATATCTAATATTACTCATTGTAGGTCTTAGGATCATTCCTAATGTCCCTATCTCCCACAAGGAATGCTTCCTCTAAATCCTCTGTAAGAATATCTAAGTATCCTTCAGGAGGATGGAAGATCTTACTTGATTTATGAGGTGGAGGAGGTATCGCATCTACTAGCTCACTACTGAGTTCAGGTTCTTGGACTCGATGCTCTTCAGAGACTTTTTCTTCAAGCTCAATCTTCCTCTTATTGTCTTTTTCTTAGATAAACTCTTTTTCTAAGAAGACGGCATGACAGCTCACAATCACATTGTGATCCTCAGAAAGATAGAAGTAGTATCCCATAGTTTCTTAGGATACCTAATGAAACGAGCTCTAAAGGATCTAGCCTCTAACTTGTCTGCCAGTTGTTGCTTGATATAGGCCGGACATCTTCAAATCTTGAGGTACTCAAGAGCTGGTTTCTTAGCATGCCATAACTCTTTTGGTGTGGTAGAAACAGATTTAGAGAAAATCTAATTCAAAAGATGAATCGTAGAAAATAATGTATGTCCCCAGAGAAAGACAGAAAAATCTATGAAGCTCATCATAGATCGGACCATATCTAATAGAATTCGATTTCTCTTTTCGGATACCCCATTAAGCTGAGGTGTCCACTGTGAGACTATGCTATTATCTTTGAGATAGGTCTGAAGTTCTCCACTAAGGTATTCTCCTCTTCGATCTGATCGAAGAATTTTTATGAGTTTTTCGATCGATTTTTCTACTTCATGTCTGAACTCTATGAACTTTTAAAGCTTTATACTTATGGTGCATCAAATACACAAACCCATATTATGAATAATCATCGATAAAAGTTATGAAGTAGACATAGCCACTCTTGGCTTGTACATCAAATAGACCATACACGTCAGTAGGTGTCAGGGCTAATATCTCAATACTCTTTCCTCTGATCTCACAAAGGGTAGCTTGACCATTTTTTTTTGAAGACATGATTTACAAACTAGATAAGACTCGAAAGTCAACGGTCCGAGAAGATCATCTTTCTCTAGTTTGTTGAGTCTATCATCTCCTATATGGCCTAGCTTAAGGTGCCACAGATATTTTTGGCTAATCCTATCTCTAAGTCTCTTAGATCCTATGGCATTCACAGGTTGCTCATTAATATTAACACTCACATCCATATACAAATAATAAAGATCATCAATCAATAAAGCACGTGCAACAACTTTATTTTCAAAATAAATCAAACATATTTTTTATTAAATAAAATTATAATTATTCTGTGCCAGCACAGATATGAAAATTAAATTTTTACAGGCTATAGGTACATAATAGTAGTCTTTAAAAATTAAACTAACTCCTAACGATAATCGCAGAGGGTAGATCCCGACGGCCACAGCAATGTTGAATCTATGCCCTAGAAGTCAATCTTGGCTAACGTATATCATATTACTAGGATATGTTTTGTACTTAATGGGAACTTACATTATCATTCATATTTTATGTGTCCATGAATATCCAAGAGATTAATAAGATGATGACACATATTCTCAAAGAGTTGAGAATTTGAGACATGTGTCATTGATGGTTAATTTTAATTACTCCTGGTCATAGGATCATCATGAGGATGGTGATTGATCCAAATAGATCACTACACGGATCACTTCTTTCGGGCAGATGAGTCTCAAGTCTGTGGTGTAGTGATACTGGAGCGACAGTGCAGGTGGTTGTTAGAGAACAACTAGCACTGAGTGTGACCCACATGAGAAGTCATATGGATGTCTTCTCACTCGTTAGTGACTTTCTCGATGCTGCTGTAGTGTGACTGGTCCTTTGATCTATAATGCACAGCTGCTCACAGTGTGGCTGCTGGAGTTTGACTACACATAAATATTGACTCAATGAGTCCTTATAGTGGATGTTGGCGATAGTTGATCCACTGTATGAATAAGATGCACACCTGATGGAATCTATCAATCTTAGCAGAAGAGAGTAGTCCTATGAGATTTAAGAAGCTGAGTCCTTGAGTCTATGGCCATAGCAGTGTGATTGATGGAAAAGAGTTTCCATGAGAATCACACATGGACTCGAGCTAATTGAATCTATCATATGACCGATGATGAGGTTTGATGATTTATCCATGACCCATCTGATCGGGACTCATAATAGAAAATCGTATCATATGTTAATTGCACCTAGAGGTTCATCATCTTTTATTCGCTGGATTGCCATGACATACTGCTAGGTGTCACTGGTGGATTGTGAGATCCACAGGCATTATCTCGATGATCGATGATCTTTGATGGGCAGAGTTGGAATGATTCCAACCCATTGAAAGGAGTTTTAATAGTATTATGATAGAGATCACAATATATCTCACTACCAAATAGAATGAAACCTATGGGGTCACACACAAAGAGATTTTTGATTGATCCGATGGTGGAATTATGATTATGAATCATGATTGGATTTAATTATCAATTTGATTGATGATTAATCTAATACAAAATTATAATTAAGTAACTCGCTAAAAAATTAGTGAGTTATAGGAGGATTAATTAGCAATTAGATTGCTAATTGGATCAATTTGATTGAGCAATGGGGTTTGCATCAGGTTTAATTGAATTAGATTCAATTTGACTTGACATGGGTTTGATTTGATTAAGCCTAATTAGGTTATGAGATAACCAAATTGTATGAGAACTATTTCTTGTTTGATTAAGATTTAGGTTTGACTTAATTCCTAATTAGACTAGGATCTAACTAAGAGGTTTTGGGTTCCGATTTGGACTTGAAATCCTCCTCTAATTAGGTGACATCTAATTCCTAATTAGATTAGGTTTTAATCTAAATAGTTTGGGCTTCTAATTAGATTAAGATTTTAATCTATTTATGTCTAATCATTTTTTAATTCGATTAGGATTGATTAAAATTTTAATTGATTTAAATCAGCAATCTAAAGAGGAGTCCTAAGTGGTTAGGATGTTGGGAATAGTGTCCCAAAGCCAATCGTCAGCCTGTTGACGGTTGTGCTCTTTGTTGTATTAGTACATAAATTAAAATTATTAAAGTTATTTTGGTATTTTCATCACAAAATATTTCATCTTCTAATGAATTCCTGTGTTGTGGTGAAGTCCTTAGGATTATTTAGACTCGACAAAGAAAGATTTGTCGTTTAGTCCTTAAACCAGTTCGGGACCAAATGATACGTTGTAACCAAGGACAATAATGTTTGTCGAGTATAAGTCATTGTGTGCTATATAGGTTGGTTGTCCTCTTAACCAAAGAGTGTGGAGACACTGGTATGGCATACAGGTGAGATGTAAGTGTACATCTGCACTGAACGTGACCGACTCCGGAGCTATTTCTGCTGTCAAGATTTGCTCCGATGGAAAATGGGTATAAATGTCCCTCCGACCTGAGACCGTCACGGTGACTTGCAAGCAACTCACTGCACTTAAGCACTAGACTACCTGAATTTCTAATTCAGTGACAGAAGGCTGCTGGGTGTAGTCAAGTACTTGACTTATCGGTGTGTGTGTCAAGATGGGATTGACCACTCCAATTTAGGAGCTGTGTACAGTCGTATTTCAATTTAGCAAAATCTTGGCCAGGGTAGTCCTTGTGAGGAGTCATAGGACTGTTTGAGTTGAGCACGATTCGGATGATCTAATCAGGATTGACAGTTTAAACCTTGAGTCGTCCTAAAATACAGGGGTCATAAGGATAAATTATACAGTAACCATATTCACGTAGATTCTGAGTATTACGATTGCGACTCTTCGACCTATCCGAATGTCGGGTACCATT
>KE507166.1:132384-144571 GCA_000441515.1 Elaeis oleifera
TCAAGATCTAACCCTGAAACACTAGATCTGGTTCCTACATAATGATCACCCTCGGGAAGCCAAAATGATTGAAAATATTGTGTTGAACAAATTTGATCACCACCTGGTGATCGTTGGTTCTAATTGCCATGGCCTCTACCCATTTTGACACATAATCGACTGCTACCAGGATATATCCATATCCGTGAGAGGTTGGAAAAGGTTCCATAAAATCAATCTTCCAAACATCAAAGATCTCAACTAAAATAGGGGAGAGAGGCATCATGTCCTTCTTAGAAATATTTCCTGATTGTTAGCACTTGAGATAGTTGCGGTCAAATGCGTGTGCATCATTGACAAGCGTTGGCCAGTAGAACCCACTTTGCAGCACCTTTGTTGTAATTTCTTCCCACTGAAGTGTCCCCCACAAGCTGGAGAGTGGCAGAAGATCAAAATACTATGAAACTCACTCTCGGGCACACAAAGATGAATTACTTGGTCCGGGCAGTGTTAAACAGTTCAGGTTCTTCTCAAAAGTAGTGTTTGATTTATGTGATGAACCTTTCCTTCTCCTATTTGGACCAATGAGAAGGGGTTTGCCCTATAGCTAAGTAATTAACGATATGGACGAACCAAAGAGGATTATTGGAAGAGATTGTGAAAAGCTGCTCATTAGGAAATCCATCCTCGACCATATCAATGCTTGGGGTGTGTTCAACTATGATCCTAAAAATATGGTCTGCTACTATATTTCTGAACCTTTCTTGTCTCTGATTTTCAAATCAAACTCTTGTAAGAAAAGGATCCATCTGATCAGCCTGGGCTTTGTATCTTTCTTTGAAAGCAGATGCCTTAAGGCTGCATGATCTAAGTATATAATGACCTTTGACCCTAGAAGATATGAGCAAAATTTGTTTAGGGCAAAAATAATGGCTAGCAACTCTTTCTCGATGGTGGTATAATTCAGTTGTGCATCCGAAAGGATTTTGCTAGCATAGTAAATCACGTGTGGTTCCTTATTTGCTCGTTGTCCTAACACTGCATCGATCACGAAATCGGATGCATCACATCTGATTTTAGGGGGCCTAATGGTGGGTGTTATTGTTAAGATAGCACGAAGTGTGTGGAAGGCTTTGGCACATTTATCATCAAAAAGATAAAGGGAGTGTCTTTGGCAAGCAAGTTGTACAAAGGTCGAGAAATTTTGCTAAAGTCTTTGATGAATCTCCTATAGAATCCTGCATGATCAAGAAAGGATCATATTTGTTGGATCGAAGTTGGAGGTGGTAGTTTAGAATTATTTCAACCTTCACCTTGTCTATCTCGATCCCCCTCCTGGATATAATGTGTCCCAAAATGATTCCTTCCCAAACTATAAAATGGCTCTTTTTCCAACTCAGGATTAGATTCATTTTCTTGCAACACTTCAGCAATTCAGACAGATTCTGAAGACAGTTCTTAAAAGTGGTTCCAAATATAGAAAAATCATCCATAAAGACCTCAAGAAATTTATTTATCACGTTTGAAAAAATGGTCAGGATGCATCGCTGAAAGGTTGCGATGCATCACAGAGTCCAAAGGGCATGCGTTGAAAGATGAACGTGCCATAAAGACATATGAAGGTGATCTTTTCCTGATCATCCAAGAATACAAAAATTTGATTGTATCCTGAATAGCCATCCAAGAAACAAAAGAAACTTTGATCTGCCAATCGTTCTAGGATTTAGTCAATAAAAGATAAAAGAAAATGATCCTTCCTAGTAATGGTGTTTAATTTCTGTAATCGATGCACACTTGCCATCCAGTAGTTGTGCGAGTGGGCAATAGTTCACCTTCATCATTCTCTACAATAGTAATACTCAATTTTTTAGGTACTATCTGTGTGGGCTGACCCATTTGCTGTTGGATATTGGATAGATAATCCCAGCATCTAACTACTTTATAACTTCCTTCTTAACTACCTCTCGCATGTTAGGGTTCAATCTCCTCTGCATGTCTCTATAAGTTTTGCATCAGGCTCACAATGAATGTGGTGAATGCAGATAGAGAGGTCTATGCCTTTCAAATCGACAATAGACCACCCAGTTACTTCTTTATGTCCCTTTATAACATCAATGAGCTGGGCTTTCTAAGTAATAGTCAAGTCTGATGCAATGATCACTGGAAGGGTGTCATTGGATCCTAAGAATGCGTACTTGAGGATATCAGGAAGGGACTTTAGTTCTAAAGTGGATGGTGATTCTAGCTAAGGAGCTATTGGGATGCTGGCTAACTCAGGTAATGGCTCATAGTTTATGCTCCATGGCAGAGTGGTCTTTGAAATGGGTGGTTTTAACAGGGCATTCACTTCGTCTATGTACCCATCTACATCAAAATCATTAATCATCCACTCAGAAATGAGCCAAACAAATCTCTAGAGGATTTTGTGACAAAATAAGGGAGTGGTTTCCTTTGTTGGATCTTCAATTATATCAACTTCGAAACAACTCTCAGTTTGTGGTCCTTGGGAAGTGTTGAACACATTCAATCTCAACTTCTTATTCCCAAACGAATATCCATGACTTCCATCCTATAGTTGTTGCATGTGTTGGCTGTTGCTAGGAAGGGTCGTTCTAAGATGATAGGGATTTGGCTAGGGTTGCCATCAGATTCCATGTCCAACATTAAAAAATCTACAAGAAAGTAGAACTCATCTACCTTTATAGAACATCCTCAATCATTCCATGCGGTACTTTGATAGATCTATCAGCTAATTGTAGGGTGACTGAGGTGGGTTTTAGCTCATCAAATCCAAAAGGGTCATACACTAAACTAGGCAAAAGGTTTAGACTTGTCCTTAAATCCAATAGAGCTTTCTCGATATATAGGTCACCTATGATGCAAGAGATGATAGGGACACCTAGATCCTTAAGCTTAGAGGGATAGCATATTGGAAGATTGAACTAGCTTGTTCAGTGGGCAAACTTTCTTTAGAATTTGTGCTCTAGATTTGCATTTTTGCATGCACAAATTCTTTAAAAAATTGGCATAGGCTAGGACTTATTTATTGTGTCGAGAAGGAGAAGATTGATTTGGACTTGCTTAAATAGTTCCATCATTTCATCCATTTTTCTTCCTTCTTATTGAATGGTGTAGGAGATTCTAAAGCACTCAGAAATAGAACTTTAGGTGTGGGTGCTGGAGGAGTTGGTTCATCCCTCTTCTTGGAGTCTTTTTTCTTTTCAGATAGTTCGATTTTGGTAGTGTTTGAGTTTTCGGCTCGTTGGTTATTCTTGGTTGTTCTAAGACGTTCCTGTTCTTCATAATCATTACCGATTTAGTATGCTTAAAAAAGATTTCATTGGTGTTAGAGCTTTCAGCCATGTACTGTCCCTTTGGATTGCTTATGGATTGGTGAAGGGATTGCTTATGGATTGACTAGGCAGTTTTTCCTCCTCTCTCCTACTGAAGGCTATAGCTGGTTGACTTATTTGGGCCTTTAGCTTAGTTATCGATTGCATGTGGGAGTGAAGGGTCTGGGTGTTGACTTCTAATCATTTCAGCACTTTCAAGATCTTCTCCTCAAAAGCTAAATTAGGTGCAGTGGTGAAAGATTGAGGAGCATTTCAGTACGGAGGGTAGGATATGTTTCGATATTATCTTCTGGTAGTTGGGTCTGTGGGTCATCGGGTTAACCATAGGTTGTGATTTTCAGGAGAAGTTTGGATGATTTGTCTAGCCAGAATTGTAAGTATTTGAATATGGGTTGTTACCTGATCTAGGAGCAATCTAGATTTGGGCTTGATAAATTTGATCCTGCACAAAGTCAGAAAATTGATGTGCTGTTGGACAATCACTCACAAAATGGGTTGGACTCGAATAAATGGCACAAACATCTTGCACATATGTGGATGGGGTGGAGGTTTGCCCGACTTGCAGTAGTCGGTCGAGTTTTTGTGATAGTTCATCTACCTTACTGTGGATGTTTATGGAATGACCTACTTTATAAATTTTACCTCTTTTTGGTCCAATCATGGGAGTTTCTATGGGTGGTAGACATGTAGTGTTGGGAGTTTTCGCTAAGGGTCTCGAACAGTTGTCAGATCTCATGTTTATTTTGAGTATAAATGTTCCACCACATGAGGCATCAACTATCTGCCAATGCTTTTCTGATAGACCATCATAAAAGCACCGGACTAGTTGTCATTTGGGTACGACGTGGTGCAGACATCTATGAATTAGGTCTTTGAGTTTCTCCCAAGTCTCATGGAATATTTTCCATCCATCTGGAAAAAACTAGTAATGGCTTTTCTAATCTGGTTTGTCTTTCCTATGGGAAAGTACTTCTTGAGAAATTCTCTCTGAAATTGGTCTCAGATTGAAATTGTTATCGAGTCTAGGGAGTTTAACCAGTACTTAACCTTGTCCTTAAGGAAAGTAGAAATAATTTTAACCTAAGGACATCATTAGAGAAATTCTGAATTTTGATAGTGGAGTATATTTCAAGAATTTATCAAGATGTTTGTAGAAGAAGGCAACATTTGAATGACACTGGATTTAATCTCATATTGGGAGGCCTCTACAGAGGGCAACTGAATACAAGGAGAATATGTATATGAGAATGGGGTGAAATACTCTTTCAATTGACAAGGAGGGTTGGGTTCATCTAGTTCAGCCATATTCCTAGATTGAATTGTTCTGAGGTTCTTTTCAATTTCTTGGTCTAATAGTTGCAATTCTATTTGTAAAGATTGATGACCAAGCATACAACAAAGCGTTCAATTTTTTTTTTGAAGAAGAAAAGAGAAGATGAAAGGAGAAAGAAAGGAGAATTCTAAAGATGAGAACCTAAAGCATCCTAAATCTATAAGAGAGAGAGAAGAATTAGTTAATATTTGATGTTAATTGCAATCAAGTTAAACTAGAATAGACTCTCTATCTTAGGGTTAACTTAGATCTAGATAGCTCTTAACTATTTCAAAGTCACCTTCGAGCACTCCAAATGTGAATCTAATCAACCAACTGGTCAGGTAAGTGTAAGGTTGGTGGGAGTTCCCCAGTTACTTCCTTAGACACTAACTAAGTTGACCATATCAGTGAATAGAATCAATTAAATGATCACCTTCCTTTGGGATGTAGTCTCTGAACCACTTTTCTAGACACCAACTGATCAACTAGATCCGATCTGATTCAACTTTTTGATTTTCTTATCCTATTGAGCTCGAATTCCTTAGGGGCTAACGTCTAATTGATTTTAATTAGGATTAGGGTTTATATAAGATGCAAAGAACTAGTTCGTGGGCCAAAGAAGGGTGATAAAATTTCACTTTATCTTGTTTAGGATTTGTGCCCTTAAGATGTGTTATGAAAATGCTATGCAAAGAACAAGATGTCCAAGCAATTTTTTTTTGGTTTAATATCACTACATGTATTATGTAATTTTTTTATATTTATTTATGTTGAAACAACTGTGCCAATGATCCCGATAATGGTGCCAAAATTTGATCGGTGTCGTGGGTGGTAAAAAATAAAAAATCTAACTCAAACTATATGGATAGGGTGAGTTGGGATCGTATCCTCTGGGATCAAAGGGCTGAGTTGTATTCAATTAAAATAAATATGATGAAAGATTTAGATTTTAAGATTTTTAAGAGGAATAAAGAAACATGTTTGACAGAAATAAAGTTCACAAAATCAAGTAGAAGAAAGTGCCTCAGATTTTCGAATCCATCCTTTAATCGTAGATTAGTATTCTAATCAAAGTAATCCAAATTATTACAAACTATAAGCTGTAGTGATAATAAAAAGATAAATTTATGATTTTGCAATCAACATAGCTTATCTCGCTGAGCACAAATCATACCTTTAGATCACGATTCGTCTTTACGTAGTCATAAACTATCCAAAATCAAGTACCATAAATAAAAAAACTACTACTTGAACATATGAATAGAATCATAGAAATATTCATGTTTGCTAAATATTCAATATCATTCAAAAATAAAGAAGCCTTACAATATTCAAGTAGTTGATTGCATAAAGAAAATACACAATAAGATCAAAAATAAAATACAAATCTAGATTGAAGGACTTTGTCGACTCTTTTGAGGATGAAGGGTTTAGCTGCTCATGGATTGGATTTTACTCACAATCAAAAGCTCCATCTTCTTTGAAGATTGAAGAAGAACTGAAGAAGAAGCTACAGCAGAACCTCCTTATGCCACCCAAAATTCTCTTTCAAAACTCCAGACCCTTAACAACTTTCCTCTCTTCCTCTCTCTTTTCTCTACAATTTTCTCTCAATTTTTGCTCTCTTTTTTTTCTCTTCTCCCGATACCCATTTTTATAGCTTTCATGGCCCCCTAAGTCCTGACCATATTCAATATCCTGATTCCTTAAGAATTACCACACCTTACAGGGCTTCTTGCCATGTTAAACCTCTCGAACTCACATCCCAAGTGCATCTCGCATGAATAAAATTTTCTGACCATTGGATTTCGATCAAACACCCCAAGTCATGCTTCATCAATGCCTTATCAAAGTCAAAAATCACACTGGTCGTCCGATCGTGCTTGATCTTCATTTTGGGCCATTGGATGTTGCAAAATATGCTTTCGATTCAGCTCTCTTAGCCAGCAATAGCTCCTCACTGTCGGATCGTGCAAGAGATGCTTTGGACCATTGGATCGCACCCAAATCAGTGGGCCACCATTGATGGATATTGGAGAGTGCTTGTTTAGCCATTCATCAGGTGTTTCAAATCCTCAACCGTTTGATGGTGCAAAAACCTTTTGCCCTCCTGCACTGCATGTGAACCACTGCACTATTCTATGGACTACGCGTGGACCAATCGATTGGTCCATGGTGAACCGACTGGGCTTGGGCTGATTTTGAGTTGGGTTTTGGGCCTCTTTTGGTCTCCATTTTAAGTGCAATCTGCTTCCCAGGCTTGCGAATCGAGTTCTTTATAATTATGAGTATTTTTTCTAGAAAAGATAAGGAGCGTCAATTTCTAAGGAATGAAGATCAATTATGATACATTTTGATGCTTTGAGCGATATGTTTATGGTACTTATCATATAGCATGACACACATAATAGATCCCACAGTCGAAGCATAAGGGATAGAATTTATTCTTTTTCTTTCTTCAGGTATCTTAGGAGATATCTTTTTGGAGAGATGTATGCTTTTACTCATGGGCAGGTAACCTCTTTTACTTCTCTCCATGTTGAACCTTTTCAATATGAGGTCATGTACCTAGTGTTGAGAATTGTGTCCTAAAATCAATCGTGTGATGATTGAATTTATCTTTATATATGAATTATTGATAAATAAATAATAATTATTTTGATATTTTTCATCATAAAATTACATCTTTTTTGAACTCTTGTGTTGTGATGAAGTCCTTAGAACTATATTAGTGTATGATAAATAGAGAATTTATTATATAGTTCTTAAATATGTTCGTGACCAAATGATACATCATTATAGGATGATGACGTTTATCAAGTGGAGATCGTTGTATACCATATGGATTGGTTGTCTTCTTAACCAAGAAGTATGGTGATACTAGTATGGCATACAGGTGAGATGTAGGAGTACATCATTATTGAATAGGTGACTCACCTGCTGAGCATTCTATTGTCATGCTCATGAAGCACATAGGTATAAGTGTCCTTCAGATTTGAGATCACCATAGTGACTTGCAAGCAACTTACTGTGCCTGACTGTCAGACTATCTGAATTTTTAATACAGTGATGGAAGACTATTGGGTACAGTTAAATACTTGTAAAGTCTATGTATGGATCAAGATGGGATTGACCTCTCCAGATTATTGGAGTTGATGTATCGTTGTATTTTAATTAGTAAAATCTTAGCTAGAGTAATCCATGAGATGGATTTGAAAGGTTGAAATATAATATGGATGAAGCAATATCAGTTGATAGTTAACCTAAGACCATCCTAGAGCATGCAGGGTCAAAAGAATGAATTATGTGATAACTATGTATATGAATTCTGAAATATTCTTTTATGATAATTCAACCTATTTAGACATCAAAAATCATTGCTAGATAGTATCTCGATTAGTGCAGGAATTGATTTCTGTACTACTGACTTAGTGTTTGAACCTATGGAGTTACACACACAGGTTAGACACCGTAGGAAAGTATTGGCCTATTTTTATGTATCCAATTTGGAAGTACTTGACTTGATTGAACATATAAGCTAACTTGATTGAGAATTAAATTATGGGTCAAACGAGATTGAAAAGTTGACTATGTCTAGCTATCACTACACATGAGGTTTAGGCTCGATCCCGAGGATGAACAGTTTCTGATCTATGATCCATGGAGTATATGAAAGATTGAATTTAAGTCCTGATTAATTTTAGATTAGATCTAAATTAATTAGACTTAATTGGGTCTAAAATTTAAGTTAGACTTGGTATAAAAGTCTTAAAGAGTTTGGGATTAACAGTCTTTTGAAATTATTTCGAACTAGCTTCGAATTGAATTCGAATCAGATCCGTTTTGGATGAGATATGAGGAATCCTACTTGCACTAGAAATCTCATCTCTTATGGGCTCTCTTATGGGCTGACCTATTGGGCCTTATATTGTGCTCCCAAGGCTCAGGAGATCAAGGCTAAGGCCAATGTCCAAAGTCCATGAGGTGGTCATGGGGTTTCTAGGGCTAATTTGGACCCTAGGGCGAAAGGCTGTCAGCCTTTCGGGTCTTGAGGTTAAAAATTTAGGCCTTGAGGGCTAACTTATATTTGAACTAAGATTGAGTTCAAGATTATAAGATTGGATCAAGGTATAGGTGTACATGGACTTGGATGAGCATAATCTTATATTGAGTTAGCCAGGGGAGTTTTTGGGTTGGGTCATATTGACCCTATATATAAAGATACATTATATTCTGACTCAAGGAATCAAAGGAATACCAAATTATTTCTCCTAAACTTCTCTCTCTTTTTTTATCTCTCTCTGGGCTTCTCTACATTCTAGCAGCAAGAAATCCTAGGGTTCTTGGTCGCCAATCCCAAAAAGGAAAGAAAGGAGGCCCTAGGGTTTCTAGCACCCTCCTTATGCACGCCCCTTTTTTGTGTTCCCCCTCTTGGCTGCCCAAGAGGAGTTTCACATCTCATCATTTATTTTTAAGAGGGTTCATCAAGAGTACATCCAGGTCTCAAAAGATGGATTTCAGATCTGATGGAGAAGAGGTTCAAATCGTAGAAAGAAATCCTACCGACAGGATTTACAAGGCTGCTAAAATCTTGAAGGCTGTTTTGTTTTGCTTGGTTGCTGGCCTTCAAGGACCTCTATGACCTGATCCTTGCTGTTTCTTGATGTCCACAACTTGAGAAAGTTGCTTCAGTAATTGGTATCAAAGTATGGATTGTGTGGAGAAAGAAGGAGACTCTAGAAGTTGAAAATCTTCAAAGGATAAAATTTCAGCAAGGACCCTGTCAAGGTATTTCTCAAATCCTTTGTAGTTTTGTTGTGTTTTTGGTTTGGATCTAGCCATGGGAAGCAACATGGAGGTTGATTTAGAGAAGTTTGATGGGAAAAAAAAATTTATATGTGGAAATTTTGGATAGAAGATCTTTGGTTCAAGCATATCTAGATTAGGCATTGGAGGAGAAGCCTGAAGGAATGACGGATCGTCAGTGGATGTCCCTGAAGAAGAAGGCTTGTTCTATGATTAAAGGATGTTTGGCAGATGCGGCACTCTATTCGATATTAGAGGAGAGGACCTTGAAAGGTTTGTGGTCAAAGTTGCACACCATATATATGAAAAAAAAATGTGCAACAAGCTGATGTTGAAGAAGAGACTGTACAACCTTCGGATGCAGGAACGTGGAGATGTCTTGGGTCACATCCAGAAATTTGATCAGGTGTGCAATGAGTTGCTGAACATCAGGATGAAGATGGAGGAGGAAGATAAGTCATTACTACTGCTATGTTCGCTGCCCCTTCTTATGATCTATTTGTGACGATGCTACTCTATGGTAAGGAGACCCTGGAGTATGAAGATATGGTCTCGGTGCTGCGATCCAATAACAGCAGGAGAAGTTGACCAAGAAAGGTGCTCTCCAGGAGGGCTTAGCTGTGGGTGAGAGATCAGGAAGAGAAAGGAAAAGAGGCAAGTCAAGGGGACGGTCAAAGTCTCGAAAGAGTAGGAGCAAGAAGGAAGCCAGGTGTTACAAGTGCAATGAGATCGGGCACTTCAAACGAGATTACCTGCAGTGAAAGAATAAGAAGGGAGATAAGGGAGGATCTGTTGTGCTGAGTACAATGGCTGATAGTGAGGTGGAGGATAATCTCTTGGTGGTATCAGATGGTCACAGGTAAAACACAGATGTATGGACCCTGGATTCAGCCTGTTCGCATCACTACACCCAAACCGATCTTGGTTCGCTATATACACCAGGATGGATGAAGGGAGCGTGACACTTGGAGATGATTATGCATGTTGAGTTGCTAGTATTGGGAGTATTTTGGTGAGGATGTTTGATGGGATGGTGCAGACTCTCACTAATATGAAGCACATCTCTGATTTGAAGAAGAATCTTGTGTCACTTGATTACCTGGAGTAGAGTGGCTATAGCTTTAGCAGTCGTACCAGGAGTGGGGTGTTGAACATCTCAAATGGAGCCATGATAGTGATGAGAGGTAGGAGGATGGAGAACAATCTCTATAGGATGGAAGGATCTATGGTAACTGAAGAATCTGATGCAGCAGCAGCAGTGTAGGACCAGCAGGAGACTCACTGGTTGTTGCACTACCGCCTAGGCCACATGGGAGATCGCGGGATGAAAGAGCTGAGCAAGCATGGTCTGATTCTAAATTTGGATGGAGGTATCTTAGAGGTATATGAGCCATGCCAGATGGAAAAGTAGAGGAGAGTGCAGTTTGCCAGCAGTTCAGCCTGCAGTGCGTCCCACTGGAACTAGTTCACACTGATGTATGGGGATCGATCCTGATTTTAGCCAGAATAGAGTGAGATACTTCTTGACCTTTATAGATGATTTCTCAAGAAAGGTATGGGTCTACTTCATGAAGGAGAAATCAGAAGTCTTCACCAAATTCAAGATATGGAAAGCTGAGGTGGAGAAGGAGATAGGTCGGAGCTTGAAGTGTTTGCGGTCCGATAATGGCGGAGAGTACACCAGCAAGGAGTTTTAGATTTTTTGTGAGGAGTGTGGCATCAAAAGGTACTTCTTAGTGAGAAAGATTTCTCAACAAAATGGGGTGGCCGAGAGAATGAACAGAACCCTTATGAAAAAGGCACGATGTATGAGGCTGCAGGCAGGGCTTTCTAAGGTATTCTAGGTTGATATAGTAGATGCAGCTTGTTATTTGATGAATCGATCACCTCACACCAAGTTAGATGGTGGTATTCTAGAGAAGAAATGGTGTGGAAGGAAGATTGGGCTGAACCATCTAAGGGTGTTGGGGTGCACGGTATTTGTGCACATCGGTGCCGGTGAGTGGAGCAAATTAGACATCAGATCATGAAAAATAGTGTTCTTGAGATATCCATGAGGAGTTAAGAGATATCAGCTATGGGATCTCTTAGAGAAGAAGGTTGTCATCAGTAGAGATGTCACCTTGGATGAAAATTCAATTATCCAAAGGTGAGATGGCATAGAGGAGCAGCAGGAGATCCAGCAAGGCAGCTCTAAACAACTAACATCTTATTCTATTTTGCCACTTGCAGATGCATCGGGAGGACTTGGTATTCAAGTGAAGCACTCCTCAAAGGTGTCTCTACAGGTGGAGAGAGCTTGCATAGATGAAAGAAGCCAGGAGGTCCAACAAGAGCAAACAGGATCTAGGATGGATATTGGGGTTGCACTGCACAAGCCCAAAAAAAATGTCAGACAATTGGAATGATATGGCTTCGAAGAGATAGTGTTATATACCCTAGTGATAGCAAATGGGAACCTCTACACCTATGAGGAGGCTATGGAGAGTCAGAATAGAGAGAGGTGGGTCCAAGCAATGTCCGAGAAGATGTAGTCTCTCTACAAGAACGAGACGTGATGATTGGTGTAGTTGCTGTTAGATGTGTGCCCTAGATCCCAGATCGGCTAACACATTCCTGTACAAATCTAAGGGCAAAATTATAATTTTGACTATAATGAATAAAAAATTATTCTTCTATCATATTATGTACATTGTGTCTGTGATACATCCATTGAGTTAGTGGGAATGTTAAT
>KE507167.1:99200-113614 GCA_000441515.1 Elaeis oleifera
GTTCGGATAATAGTCAATCGCTGTGGAAGATCGACTGATAGTGGTGCCCAAAGAGCATTTGGAGCAGTCCGATAGACGATTGAAGGAGCTTATCATTGGAGAAGTTCAGAGGGTATGGTAGGAGTTCGTCCGTCGGAGGAGTTCGGTTGGTGCTTGTAGAAGGCATTGTGGGAGTTCGTCCGTCGCAGGAATCTGGGGGACACTGTGGTAGCTCGGCTGCTGGAGGAGTCCGAAAAGATACCGCACAAGGTCGGAAGTCGGAAGAATCCTGGAAAGGTCGGCCTCTTACGAACTTCGGCTGGGGATATTTTATACCCAACACTTACGAACTTCGGCTGGGGGTATTTTATATCCAACAGTAACCATACGTCAATAGGTTCTAGAATGTTACTTTGCAGTACTTCGATCTATCCGGTAGTCGGGTCACCATTGCTAGATAGTTACATCGATTGGTATAGGATGTTGTTCTTATGCTACCAACTTAAATTCGAACCTATAAGGTCACACGCATTAGAAGATTTAGTCAAATCTGATGGTTGAAGAGTCCAATTAGATTATGACTCTGGTGAGGAATCCTACTGGGACTGGGACTCTAGAGGAGAGTCCCACTGAGAATAGGACTCTACTATAAATAAAGAATTAATTAGTAATTGACTTAATTTGATTGAGTAAAGAGTTTTGGATCAAGTCTAATTGAATTAGATTCAGTTCGACTCAAATTGGATTTGATATGATCAATCCTGATTACAAGAAAATTTGATCTTGATTCGATCAGAGTTTAGAATCAGTCAATTTCTAATTGGGTTAGAAATTTATTGAGATATTAAATTTTAATTTGATTAGATTTATTTCTATCAGTGGGTTCAATCCATTTGATTTGGATTAAAATTAGATTAGAAATGAAGAGTCCTTGTCAACTTGGACTCTATCCTTATCTCCTTGCGCCACACTTGGACTCATGCCCACATCTCCATGCCAAATAGGATTTGGCTTGACTTTTTTGGCATCAAAGTAGTAGACCCAATAAGGGTAGGCAGCAATTATTGATGACTCATAATCCTATCTCTTGTCAAATTTGAATGCGATCCGAATTAGAGATAAGATGAAAACAAGGAAAGAATTTTTTCATACAAGGAAGATTATTGGTGCCATAATATTTTTCTTTATTTTCTTGGAAAGTTCTTCAGTTTGTGAGACACTAGATTCCTTCGCTATGCCATAGAGCCATTTCTAAAATATTTTGGGATGCCAAAAGTGGTTTTGGCTTGGACTTTTGGTGCCCTTCCTTTGGATGAAAAACTTTAGTCTTTGCTTATAAAAAGGGGTCCCCTATTCTTGGCATCATACATCAATTCCGTTGCTGGTTTTATTTTCTAGAGTTTTTCTCCTCCTCCTCTCTTTCTCCTCCATATTCTTTCATCCTTTGGAGTGTCCAAGGTGCTTAAAAAAAAAAGAGAGATCAGCCATCGAAGTTGCTTGCAGGCTAGCACCTCCAAGCCCCTGATCTACGCCAGTCTTTGCATGGATTTTCTTGTAGAGGCCAGATGACTTCATGTGGTTGTGAGTGACTTGAGGAATATCTTGTCCAAGTGTTGGACTAGCAAAGATCAAGATCTCATTAGTTTGGTAATTGTTTCTAACCTGTTTTGATCATATTATTAGATCTAATAGTTAGATCTAGAATTTTAGCATCGATGAGATCGATGTGAGTTTTATTTTCCGATCTAAAGTATATTATATTTCATATACTTTATCATGATATGATATTTTAGATTAGATCTTATGCATATAATTTAGATTAAATTATTTAATTTTTTCTTCTGCTGTATCAAATTTTTGAAATTGCACGCATAGCACTACCTATATTTCTTTCAATTAGTATCAGAGCCATAATTATTATGATATGATTTATTATACCTTTAGATCTAATTTTATGATATTAGATCTAATTATTTATGATTTAGATTAGATATAAATGTATTTATTTTTAGATCTGATTTTTATCATGTTTAGATTAGATGTTCTGAGTAGCAAAGTACTCGAATTAGGTAATCACCAGGCCATCCGATCATAGGAGCAAGTTGGATTTCATGATCTTCTCTTTTCATTCAATGGGATGCTCTTATGGCATGTAGGGGTACCACTGTAAGATCTCATGAAGAAGAAAGTGAAAAGAGAAAAATTTATTTCTTACAAAATTTTAGATCTTAAAACCATAGGTGTTGTTATATGTGATGCAAGTTGCAAAGAACTAGTTACATCAAATTTTGATTAATCAAAATTATTTAATTAAATTATAAAATTAATTTAATCTAAAAGATTTTATGATTTAATATAAAAGTTTACATAAAATTATTTCAAAATCTTAACCATGTTGATGTAAAATTTAATTAAGAATTAAGTGTTAAGTTGATTAAATCTAGAATTGTGATTTAAGATCTAATGACATTGCATAAAATATGGGATATTGGTTAGCTCAAATAAGGTCTTTCTCTTTAATTGGATTAGACCTAAGGTTAGAATCAAAGAATTGATTGACCATGTAGAGAAATTAATTAAATCTAACCAAATATTGAATTAGATTAATTAGGATTTTCTAATACAATAGTTGTAGATGGTCAAGTCCATATCTTTGATTAGACCAAATAGATCTTGATTGTGGCTTAGTCATTGAACCCAGATCATTAGGTTGGTCCAATCAAAACTAATAAACTAATTAGTGTCTAAGATAAGTTTGGCATTTCAATCGATAGTTTTTAATTGGAAGTGGCTTACCTAGCCATTTTGATGGTGTCTAAGGCAAGCTGAGCAGACCCTCCTATCGATCTCACTTGCCTGACCAATTTGGTGAATTAAATTTTATTAGATCGCTAAGTGATTTGAGTTAGCCTATGCCATTAAGGTTGATCAGTGTGATTGATCTAGGTGCCAGTTCAATCAGCATGACCTAATCCAATTCAGTGACTTGATGAAGTCAGTGAAAGAATTGTGGTCTACTGATTGATCTCTTCTTCTCTCTTCTCTAAATTGATTAAATCTTCTAAATTATTAGGTCTCTAAAATGAGCTGGTTATGGTGATAACTAGATCATAGCCTCCTATTAAAGTGAATGGTAATGGGTCCATTATTCTGATTGACATTGCAGGCGCCATCCGTCTGGTGTTCTCTCTGAATGATGGAATTATCATTTATCATATGATGACTCTTTGAACTATCTGATGATGGTTGGTTGATCGAGCTATCCTCGAGCCTAATCACTTATTAGGTAGAATCACTGAGTAGGTTCATGTTAATGGTTTGACCTAACTAAAACTTTCAGTGGAGGCCCATTGCCTAATGAAATAAAATCTGGGGCTAAACAATTACTAGAAGTTATTTGAAGAAACAATTGGTTAAGAACCCACCCATAGATGCATATGGGTTGATTGAACCATCTTCAAACTTATATGCAGTCTATGTGGATTCTTGTACCCGCTAAGAATTAAGATAATTGTTCGAATTGGAGGTAGAGGCTACCAATTCTTATAAAATAGTGGGAGAATCTTTAGACTAAAGTCCATGTCTTTAGGATTAATAAATTCATATACTGATTAGATTTTGTGTTTTCCTTATGTGTGCAGATATGGCCTCAAACTTGTCGCTCCGATCACTATTGGATGGTGAAAATTAATCAGATCGAATTTTGACAACTGATATCGAAAGCTCAAGATAGTTCTGAAGCACGAGCGGATCCTATATGTGATTACGGATCCAGCACCTGAGGAGCCTGCTCCCAATGTCCGAGGTATGGGTCGAGATACTTATTTGAAGTGGCTTAACGACCGCACCATGGTTCGTTGCATTATGCGGGCCTCCATGAATGATGAGTTCAGTCAAAAATTTGAAGAGGCTGAGTTAGAGGAGATGCTCCAAGTGTTGAAAGATTCTTTCGGTACTCCTGATGACGTTGAGCGGCACAAGACTAGTTGCACTATTTTCAATGCTCGGATGAGGGAGGGAGCATCTATTACTGATCATGTATTGTACATGATCGAATAGATCGAGAAATTGAGCAAGCTCGACTTTTTCTTGCATGAATAGCTGGTGAAGGATGCGATCCTGAACTCCCTACCCAAATCCTATCTATCATTTCTTAGTCATTTTAGAGTGATGAAGCCTGTAGTCAACTATCATGATCTATTGGGGTTGTTATAGACTTTTGAGAAGGATCACCAGCTCCACAAGGAGATGGTGAATGTAGTGGAAGGATCTTCTTCGGGTAGTCATCGTCTTTTAAGAAAGAAAAAATAAAAAATAAAAAGGTGTAAAGTGTTGGAGTCAGACCAAAAGCTCAAGTTCAAGGCCAATCAGAGTCAGACAGAGTACTTCTACTGTAAGAAGTAGGGTCATTGGAAGAAGAATTATCCTTAGTATATAGCTTCTCTTGATCCAAACAGACCGAAGAAGAAGCAGCAATCGGTTGCTGGATAAGGTACTTATGTGATAACACCTTGTAACTTCTCTCTTTTTGAAATAATAACTTGGGTATTGGATTCTAAAAGTCTCATTAATATTTATAATTCATTGTAGGGTCTTCAGATCAGTGAGAGATTTGGAGATAGCGAGAGATTCCTGAACGTTGGAGATGGAAGATCGTTTCAGTTCTAGCTTTAGAAATTATCAAGCTTATATTCGAGTCTCATTCTATTGCTCTTAATGAATGTCATTACTATCCTAATTTTTTTTAAATATTATTTCTGTAGGCCATTTGGCCAAATCGAATTATGAAATATCAATAAGAAAAAATTTTGTGATATCATTTTGAATGGTGTTACAATATTGCGTGGACAGTTGAACAATAGAATCTATATTGTATCTAGGCCTAATGTAATGTACATGTCAAATAAACACCCTAAGATTTTTGATGTCACGGATGCCTATCTTTGGCATTGTAGGCTAGGTCATATCAACAAGAACAGGATGAACAGGTTAGCTCAAGAAGGGATTCTTAATAAAGATGATTATGAATCATTACTTACTTGTGAGTCTTGTTTACTTGAAAAGATGACCAAGTCACCTTTTACTGGAAAAGTCGAACGAGCCAATGATGTTTTGGATCTAGTACATATTGATGTATGTGGACCCATGAGTACAAGTCTCAGAGGAGGATATCACTATTTCATTACATTCACAGATGACCCATCGAGATATGGGTATGTCTATTTGATGAAACACAAGTCCGAATCATTTGAAATATTCAAATGGTTCCATAATGAAGTAGAGAAATAAACTAGAAAGAATATTAAAACTCTTCAATCAGATCGAGGAGGAGAATATCTTTCTAATAAATTTTTGACATATCTTGAGGAGAATGGAATTCTCTCTCAATGGACACCTCCTGGAACACCATAATATAATGGTGTGTTGGAAAGGAAGAATCAAACCTTGTTGGACATGGTTCGATTCACGATGGGCTTTTCTATTCTGTTGATATTCTTTTAGGGATATGCACTCGAGTCGGCTTGTTATGTGCTTAATAGGATTTTTAGTAAGTCTGTAAGTAAACATCATATGAGATATAGACTGGATGTAAGCCAATGCTCTCTCACTTTAGGGTTTGGGGATATCTGGCTTATGTCAAATATTTGAAAACAGATAAATTTGGAGTCAAATCCGATAGATATAATTTATTAGGTATCCCAAAGAACTAAGGGATATTACTTCTACCTTGCTGATGAACAAAGATGTTTGTCAGCCTTAGGACAGTCTTTTTAGAAAAAAAATTTTGAAGAAGGGATTAATGCCTCTAAGGTTGAACTTGAGGAAGTTCAACAGGTAGAACCGACACAGTCTAGTAAATTCATAGAATCGGATTTGATGATGTCAAATCTAGAATCTATTGTAGAGGCACCATTAAGGAGTCCAATACAGTATCACATCAATCGGACAGATACTATGGTTTCTTGATTCGAGATGGAGATCCTATTGAACTCGATGAGAATAATGAGGACTTGATCACCTATATGGATGCAATGTAGAGGTCCGACTCTGATAAATGACTTGAAGCCATGAAATTTGAAATAAAGTCCATGAAGGTCAATGATGTATGGACATTAGTTGACCTACCTGAAGGGGTTAAACCCATAGGGTGTAAGTGGGTCTCAAAAGGAAGAGGGGTGCGACGAAAAGGTGGAGACCTATAAAGCCTGTTTGGTTGTCAAAGATTATCGTCAGCATTATGGTATTGACTATGATGAAATATTTTCTCCTGTGATAATGCTCAAATCTATTCGGATTATGCTTACGATAGCGGCATACATGAACTATAAAATCTGGCAAATGGATGTGAAAATAGTTTTCTAAATGGAGAGCTATAAGAGAAGGTGTATATGATACAGCTTCAGAGTTTTACATCCATAGATGAGTCCAAGGTGTGCAAGCTTCAGAGATCCATCTATAGATTGAATCAGATATCCAGGAGTTGGAACATACATTTTGATAAGGTTATCAAAACGTATGGCTTCATTAGGAATGAAGAAGAATTTTGTATTTATAAATGGATAAATGACTCTGTAGTTGTATTCCTCATTCTGTATGTGGATGACATTCTCTTAATTGAAAATGACATCCCTGTATTATAAGGGATAAAAGTCTGATTATCATCTCAGTTCTCAATGAAGGACTTGGGAGAAGCATTCTACCTCCTTGGGATGAAGATCTATAGAGATAGATTGAAAATGTTGCTTGGATTGTCTCAGTCCACGTATATTAACACTATATTGAAATGGTTCAGCATGGAGAATTTCAAGAAAGGCGATCTTCCAATAAGTCATGAGATTTTTCTCTCGAAAAAGGATTGTCTGACAACTCTTCAAGAGAGAGAGCATATGAGTAAAATTTTATATACTTCGCTAGTGGGTTCTATAATATACGCCATGATATGTACGAGACCAGACATGGCATACTCACTAGTGATAGTGAGCAGATATCAGTCTGATCTAGGAGAGAACCACTGGAAGGTCGTAAAGATCATCCTTAAGTATTTAAGAAATACTAAGGACCAGTGGCTTGTATATGGTGAAACTGACTTGAAACGAGTGGGGTTTACCGACTTCAACTTTTAGTCAGACCATGATGATAGCAAGAGTATGTCGGATTATATTTTTATCCTAAATGGTGGAGCGATCTGTTAAAAAAGTTTCAAACAGCACACTGTGGCAGACTCCATTTGTAAAGCGAAGTATATCGCGGCATTCGATGCTACGAAGGAAGCTGTATGGTTGTGAAAGTTCATCGACGAGCTTGAAGTGGCACCCTCCATTGATGACCCTGTCTTGTTATACTGCGACAACACTAGAGCCATTGCTCAAGCTAAAAAGTCGAAGTTCCATCAGCGCATCAAGCATATTCTGCGCTGCTATCACCTTATCCGAGAGATCATGGATCAAAGTGATGTCGACCTTCAGAACATCGATGGGAAGAAAAATCTAACCAACCTATTTACTAAAGCTCTCAGGATCAAAGAGTTCGATGATCATAAATCAAAGATGGGTATACGATACTGTATTGATTGACTTTAGTCCAAGTGAGAGTTATTGAAAATATATTCCAAAGATAATCGTTAGCTTGTTGACAATTATGCTCATTCTTGTAATTGTATATGAATTTTATTAATAAAATTATTTGATATTTTATTACAAATTATCTATTTTTGAACTCCTGTGTTGTAATGAAGTCCTTAGGACTATAAGTGATCGACAAAGGAGAATTTGTCGTTTAGTCCTTAAAAGTGTTCACGACCAAATGATATGCTATTAATAGGATGATAGCAATATCGAGTATAGGTCATTGTGTACCATATGAGTTGGTTGTTCTCTTAATCAAGGAGTATGGAGACACTGTTATGACAAGCAGATGAAATGTAGGAGTACATTCGCATCGAATATGACTATGTGCTGAGCACTCTACTATCAAGAGTAGCTCATGAAGGGTATGGATATAAGTGTCCCTCAGACCTGAGACCACCATGGTGACTTGTAAGCAACTCACTGTACTTTAGTACCAGACCATCTGAGTTTTAATTCAATGATGGAAGGATACTGGGTGCAGTTAAGTACTTATCAAGTCGGTGTGTGAGTCAAGATGGAATTGATCCCTTTGAATTAGTAGGAGATATGCATCAGTGTATTTCAATTTAATAAAATCTTGATCAGGATAATCCATGGGACTGGGACTCTACTATTATTAGAGAATTAATTAGTAATTAGATTACTAATTGACTTAATTTGATTGAGTAAAGAGCTTTGGATCAAGTCTAATTGAATTAGATTCAGTTCGACTCAGATTGGGTTGGATATGATCAATCCTGATTACAAAAAAATTTGATTCTGATTCGATCAGGGTTTGGAATCAGTCAATTTCTAATTGGGTTAGAAATTTATTGAGATATTTAGATTTCTAATTGGATTAGGTTCATTTCTATCAGTGGGTTCAATCCAAATTTGATTTGAATTGGAATCAGATTAGAAATGAAGAGTTTTTGTCAACTTGGACTTTATCCTTATCTCCTCATGCCACACTTGGACTCATGCCCACATCTCCACACCAAATAGGATTTGGCTTGACCTTTTGGTGTCGAAGTAGTAGACCCAATAAGGGTGGACGGTAATGATTGATGACTCATAATCCTATCTCTTGTCAAATTTGAAGGCGATCTGAATTAGAGATAAGATGAAAATAAGGAAAAAAATTTTATACAAAGAAAGTTGTTGGCACCATAATATTTTTCTTTATTTTCTTGGAAAGTTCTTGGGTGTGTGAGACATCAGATTCCTTCTCCATGCTATAGATCCCTTTCTGGAATTTTTTGGGATGCCAAAAGTGATTTTGGCATGGACTCTTGGCGCCTTCCCTTAGATGAAAACCCTAATCTTTGCCTATAAAAGGGTCCCTATTCTTGGCATCATACATCAATTTCTTACTAGTTTTATTTTCTAAAGCTCTTCTCCTCCTCCTCTCTTCCTCCTCTAGATTTCTTCATCCTTTGGAGCATCCAAGGTGCTTAAAAGAAAAAAGAAGAGATCAGTCATCAAAGTTATTTGCAGGCTAGCACCTCCAAGCCCCTGATCTGCACCAGTCTTCGCATGGATTTTCTTGTAAAGGCTAGATGACTTTGTGTAGCTGTGAGCGACTTGAGGAACATCTTCTCTAAGTATTGGACCAGCAAAGATCAAGATCTCATTGGTTTGGTAATTGTTTCTAAGGTCCAAAGATCAAGATCTCACTGGTTTGGTAATTGTTTCTAACCTATCTTGATCATATTGTTAGATCTAATAGTTAGACGTAGAATTTCAGGATCGATGAGATCGATGTGAGTTTTTATTTTCAGATCTAAAGTGCATCATATTTCATATACTTTTTCATGGCATGGTAGTCTAGATTAGATCTTATATATGTGATTTGGATTAAATTATTTAATCTTTTTCTTCCACTGTATAAAATTTTTGAAATTGCATACATAGCACTACCTATGTTTCCTTCAGTATCTAGATGGGATCTATCAATTTTGACAGAGAGAAATAGTCCTATGAAATTTGAGAAGTTGAGTCCATAAGTCTATCACTATAGTAGTGTGATTGATGGAAAAGGTTTTCATTTAGAATTACTATTGGTTTTGAGCTGACCACATCTATCATATGATTGATGATGAGGTTTGATGATTTATCCATGACCTGTCATCTAGTCGGACTCACGATAGAGGGACTGTATCATACATTAACTATACCTAGAGGTTCTATTTCGGTTCTACTGGGTTGCCACTGCATATTACTAGATATCACTGATAGATTGTGAGAACTCAATAGGATAATTCTGGATCAATGATCCTTGTCGAGTTAGAGTGAAACTGTTCCGACCTACTGAAAAATTTTAGTGATATCTATAATAGAGATCATGATATTTCTCACTACCAGATAGAATTAAACCTATGGGATCACACATAAAGGAAGAAGATCTAAATTGATTATAATTGGGCTTATAAAGCATCAATTTATATGGATTTAGAGAAATTCAATTGAATTCATGTTAACCTTACTAGCACTTAGGTGAACCCAACTTCTCTTATAGTTAGTTTACTTATATGATGAGTTTTAACCAATTTCTATACTTGATTTAAACCTAATTGAATTTGATTCAATGAGATCTAATTATTGGATAATTAATTTATGATTTGGATTAAATCAAAAAAGAATTTCTTGATTAAGAACCCTTGAAGAGAATTTATGAAATCATGTGGGCTGATTTGTGCATCTAATTGGATCCCATATGATGGGATGCCTGGAGTAGAGTGTGGCTTTGGATGTGTAATGGATGGCACCCATTTATTTGATCCAACTATATTATGGCTAGAAATTCTAATATGATTAGAATGAGAGATCCTAATTTAATTAGGACATCCTTAAGTTGTCTATATAAAGGATCCTAGCCCTTTAGTTCTCAAATAACCTCTCCTCCTCCCTCCTTGCCGCCACCTTCAATGGGTCCACACCTCCCTCCTCTTTCTCTCTCTAGCCCATGCCTCTTCTCTCTCTTGGCGTCCTCCTTTGGAGCTAAAAGAGGGTGGGCGGCATATAAGGAGTGGTGTTAATTAGTTGGTGCCACTTGTTCAGTTCTTGTTCCCTTTGCTCTCTTGATTGTTATTCTTCTTGATTAGTTGAAGGATCAAGAAAGGATTCTTGGTTTCTTCAAGAATCAAGAAAGAAAGATAAAAGGGTTCAAATTAAAAGCCTCTCCAAGTTTGGTTCAAGCCTATTTAGGTTTGGTTCAGACAAGAAGGATCCAAGAGAAAATAATTCAGATCGGCTCTGTGGATATCTGTAGAGGCAGGACGCTTGTGCTACTAATTCAGAACTTATCCAGACCTAGATCTAGGGATTGAATTAGATTCAACCCCAATTATAGGTTTGAAGCAAAAGGAAAGCGATTCAGATATATGAATTGATTTCAGCTTTTGTTTGTTCTTTCTAAAATCAGTTTATGTTAATTTTAGTATATGAACTAGATCTATAGGTACTTTCATATAATTAATATATGCTTAGATTAAAAGTATTTTAATCTAATTTTTTATTATATTTTGGATTTAGAAAAGTTTTGAAATCCATATACACTAGCACCTATAGAAAATCCAACAGTGGTATCAAAGCCACATGTTCATATGTATGAAAGTAGCATAAAATTTTAAAAAATATTTTTAAAATTCTGATTTTAGATTATACATGAGATGTATAAGTTTATGTTCAGATCTAAAAAGTATTTTAGATCTAATTTTATTTATATATGCGATATATGAAAGTATGCATGGGCTAGAATTAAATTTCAGCAATCTGAATTTTTCGTATATGCGATATATGATGGTATATTTAGATCTGAAATTGATTTTTGAAAATTTTAAATTTTCATGTATATGATATATAATTGCATACATATTTTGAAATATTTTAAGAACCAAAAATTTACTTTCATGTAATTAATTTAGATCTAAATTGTTTAATGATCTAAATTAATGTGTGCATGAATCATTGGGCATGGGTAGTTTGCATTAGGTCAATGAATTACATCTTAGATTACAATTAGAGCATATTAGATTGAAATTGATATAGCTATTGATCAAATTAAGTGTTGATTTGGATTAGATCAATTGAGCTTATGATTTTACAAGTGTTGTAGATTGAGTTAATTAAACCACATATGTAGAAACTTTTCTAGCATATCGCTCCTCCATTTAGGATAAAATATAACCGACATACTTTTACTGTCATCTCGATCTGATCGAAAATTAAATCATTATATCCCATAAGTTTTAAGTCAAATTTTCTATAAATGAGCTATTGGTCCTTAGTATTTCTCAAATACTTTAGGAGGATTCTTACAACCTTTCAATGGTTCTCATCCGAATCAGATTGGTACCTACTCACTATCCTTAGTGAGTAGGCTGCATCTAATCTCGTATATGTCATGGAGTATATGATAGATCCCATTATCGAAACATATGAGATTCTACTCATACGCACTCTCTCCTAAGAAGTTGTCGGATAATCTCAGAGAGAAAAATTTCATAGCTTATTGGAAGATAGCCTTTCTTAAAATTTTCTATGCTAAACCATTTTAGTACGATATTTATGTATGTGGATTGAGATAATTCAAGTAACCTCTTAGATCTATCTTTATAGATCTTCATCCCAAAGATATAGGATGCTTCTCCTAAATCTTTTCTGAAGAACTATGACGACAGCTACAAAAATTTTCATCACTAATAACTGATTTTCGTCGCTAATACATATTAGCGATGAAATTTTGGTCACTAATATTTCATCACAAATAATTTCATCATTGATAATATTTTACGATAAATTTTTTTTATCGCTAATAAAGATATTTACGACGAATATTTTTATCGTTAAAAAAAAGATGAAAAAAATTTAATCTAAAAAAGGTATTTACGATGAAAGAAATCATCGATGATAAATAAAAAATTAATAGCGATAAAAAATTTATGTCATAAAAAATATTTTTTACAATGAAAATAATTCATCACTATTAATTTAATAAAAAATTAACAAAAATGAATAATATTAATGATGAAAAAATTTATCGTAAATAATTCAATTTTTGATGAAAATTTACATCGCTAATAATTATTTACGATGAATAATTTTTCATTACCATTAATTATATATTTATTGATAATTAAATTATGTTAGTAATATATTTTGGTAATGAATATTTCATCAAAATAATTCCATCGCTAATAATTTAGTCATTTTTTTTAAAAAAATTATGAGTATATATTTTAAATTTATATGTATAATATTTTTTATAAATTAAAAAAATAAATAAAAATATACACAATAAATTGATAAATAAATTTATTATTTATTATATTAATTAAAATTATAAGATATTTGAATTAAAAAAATACATCAATAAGCCATCAAATATCAACATCTGAAGAATGAGTTGGAGACGAGGAGCACTCGATGGAGCTTGGACCGATGATGGAGCTCGGATCAGCCTACTGCTATCTCATCAACTATATCGTTTGCTCCATCTATACCATCTACTCCATCATCTGGATTTGAAAGTGCTGATAGTCATCGATGCATGCAGCCAACTCCTGAGCTCGCTGTCGATCCTCGGCAGCCTACTATTGATCCTCGACAGCTTGCCTCTGCACCTCCATCAGTCGAGTAAATTACGATAAGAAGAATACCTGTAGTGCTAATCTCAATTTTTATAAGGCGTTCAAGTGTCCGCCTCCAATGATGATCCACACGAAAACTGAACCAAGGACAGCGCTCCTTCTTCACTTTGCTTCAAGAGTTCTAGCCACTAGACTCGACCAGCCTCATACCGGTCAGGTTTCTCTAAGAAACTGACTCCACCCTCTTAAAACCTTCTCTGAACTTTTGATCCTCCTTCTTTAGGACCCTCACAACCCTTATTAGGACCAGATAAGGCTTTGTCTTAAATCTCAAAGTCTTGTCCTAAAACTAAGATAGGTTGTAAGAAAGAAAAGAGAGCAACGGAGATAAAATTAGAAACTCTTTCTGAATCCCTCAGACACCCAGTGCCCCAACCAATTTATACCCACTAGAGGGATGTTAAAAGAGAGGGATGCACCTCATCCAAGAGGCCTATCTAATTTGATTATCAGAGATAAGAGTTCCTTCAAACAGAAGGACTCTTATCAATGATACGTCGATCAGCACCCTGCTTTGCACGTGCGACCAGAGAAGGGATGTTTTCATATCCCTTCTCAAATCAAAAAAATCTTCAAAAATTTATGTGGATAGAGGATTCAATATTGATTCCAAAATATATAATGAGTGGATAAAAATTCTCACAAATGGATGTGTTCTCATATCCTTTCATGTGAAGTCTGATCACCACACGTGTAGGCATGAGGAGGAAGTTATGGCATCCGTTTGGCATCCAGATAAGTCTGGAAAAATTCCAAAAAAATTACCAAAAATAGCTTGCTAAATGCGAAACATTATAACCAAAATAGTTCCATTCTAAAAGTATTTGATGAGGATGACTCTCTAAATCTCAAAGAGATGAGACACTTCTGTGCATGTGCACCAGACTTCCTTTCTTTTTCTAATTTTTCTCTACTCCAAAAATTTTAGAAAAAATACATCTCATACTATGAGATGTGCAACAGAGGATGGAGGGTGATATGAGCTACCACAGCATCTTAATCCCATGCCAAAAGGACTCTTTTCTTCTACCCATGCCAATACTCGTACGCAGAACCTATTTTGCATCAAGAGTCCTTCACAACTTGGACTCTTCATAATTGGTGTTAAAATGGGATGTGGCACCCCAATTTAGATTGCTTCCAGGTGGCACGACCTGACCCAAATATCCACTAAATT
>KE507169.1:119926-130975 GCA_000441515.1 Elaeis oleifera
ATCTAACCCTGAAACCCTAGATCTGGTTCCTTCACAGACTACCTAAATTTTTAATTCAGTGATGAAAGATCTCTAGGTATAGTTAAGTACTTGCAAAGTCAGTGTGTGAGTCAAGATGAAATTGACCCCTCCGAATAAGTCAGAGTTAATGTACCAGTATATTTCAATTTAGTAAAATCTCGTCCAAGGTAATCCATGTGATGGATTTAAAAATTGAAATGTAATGTGGATGATCTTATCAAGGTTGACAGTTAAACCCTATGTCACTTTGAGTATTTAGATCAAAGAGATGAATTATACAGTAATCATATACCAATAGGTTTTGAATGTTGCTTTGCAATCTTTCAATCTATCCGGATATCGGATATCATTGCTAGATGGTCACTTTGATTAGTATAGGAAGATTATTTTTATGCTATCGATTTAGGTTCGAACCTATGAGGTCACACTCAAAAAGAGTCTCTGACTAAACACATGGCTGATCGATGATTGAGAATCATTCTAGGATATAATTATCAATTCGATTGATGATTAACCTTATACAAAAGTTACAATAAATTAATTTACTTATTTTTGATAAATTATGGGAGGATTAATTAGTAATTAGATTACTAATTATCTTAATTTGATTAAGCATTGAGGTTTGGATCAAATCTAAGTGAATTAGATTCAATTTGTTTGGACCTAATTAGGTTATAAGATGACTTAATCGTTAAGGATGTTCGATTCTTGATTTGATCGAAACTTGAGCTCGATTAATTTTTGATTTGATTAAGATTTAATCAAGCTTATTTATTATCTAACTAGATTAGGTTCAATGATCTAATTGGATCTACCTAATTTAATTTGGTTAAGAACCTAATTGGATAAAATTCAAGTTCGAATTAGTTTGAACCAAGCTCATGCGCCACCTCATCACTGCACCCTTCTTTTCTCCATGCAAGAAATGTTCTGACATGAACTTTTTCCCATGCCCAGAAGTGAGTGTTGCCCGCTTTTTGATCCCCTTTGGAATAGAATTTGGATGGTTTAAAATCTAAGTTCAAATGGTTTGAATTTAGATTTGAACTTAGAGTCCAAATCAAGTTGGACTCTTTCCTAAACACCGACCACCTTTCTCCATGCACAAAATTGGTTCTTGCATGATCTTTCTCCATGCCCAGAAGTGCTTTGTTGCCCCTTCTCTAGTTCCCTTTGGATGAGGACAAGGTTAGTTCTTCATTCGAATTCAAAAGAGTTTGAATTTGACTTGAAACCACCTTAAACCTACCTTATCTTTATCTTGTCGCCCACACCTTTGGAAGGCTGAATTTTGTGTGACAATTTGAGAAGGGAATGGCATCAGAAATGTCTCATGCCTCAGCTCTTCTGATGCCCCACTTGGATAAGAACAAAGCGATTTTGGTTTGAATTCAAACTAATTCGAACCACTTATCCTCATCCAATCTCTACTCCACACCAACCTTAAATTTCTCTCATTTTTGTGCGACAAAAGTGTTGGTTTTTATCATGGAAAAATCTTTTTGAGAGAGAGGGGTGTGAAATAGAGAGGGGGTGGACTTTTGTGTATGAGAAATAGAGGAAGAGTCCTTCCTTTTTGGGCATGAGGTCTAGGGTGGGTTCTAGGGTTTCGGCTCTACTTTTTGTGTGAGAGAAAAATATAAGTGTCTTGTTCCAATCTTCCACACCACCACCTTCTCATAAAGATCTACCTTTGGATCTAAAAGAGTCCAGATGATCCAAAGATAGGAGATTGAATTAGCCATCCAAAGCCTTCGGCGTGAGCTAGTACTCTCAAGAAGGATGATCCGATCAGAACTTTAAGTGGATGATCTATAGAGGCCGAACGATCTGTGCGGCTGCTCCATATCAGGAAGAACCTCATACCATGCCAGCAGCAGTGGCAATCATTGATCCGTGCAAGGATAATGAGTTCTAAAGTCAACCGATTAGATCTAATAGTTAGATCTGAACTAGGGCATTGATGTGATCGATGTAGTTTTTTTTTTACGTCAGATTTTTATATATAAAAGTTTATGTCATAGATCCTTAAAAGATAGTTTAGATCTGATCTGAAGTATGTGTAGAAGAATAAAATATTTAATCTATTATCTTTCACGATAAAATTTTAAAATGCTTGGTTTGAACTATCGATATTCCTTCGATTACTTACCCATGAGTTATAGCATACATTTCTCTAAGAAGATGTCTCCTAAGACACCTGAAGAGAGAAATAGAATGAGTTCTATTTTTTATACTTTAACTGTAGGATCGATAATGTATGCTATGCTGTGTACCAAGCCTGATGTGGCTTATGCCTTAGGCATTGTAAGTAGATTTCAGGCAGATCCAGGAGAACATCATTAGAAAATTATGAAAAATATTCTCAAGTACTTAAAAAGGACTAGAGATGCTTTTCTTATTTATGGAGGATCTGATTTGAAATTGGAAGGCTTTATTGATTCTAATTTTAATCTGATCTGGATGATAGTAAATCTATATCAAGATATGTATTCACCCTATGTGGTGGTGCAGTGAGTTGGAAGAGTTCCAAACAATAGACTATAGCTGACTCAGTCACTGAGGTTGAGTACATTGCTGCTATTAAGGCTACTAAGAAAGCCATCTGGATGAAGAAGTTCATCTCAGAGTTGGATGTGGTTTTTGAAATTGAACAATCAGTATCATTTTATTGTGATAATACTGGGGTAGTTGCTCAAGCTAAAAAATCGAAGTCTCATCATAAATTCAAGCACATCCTAAAGCGGTTCCACCTCGTTCGAAAGATTATCGAAAGATGCAATGTGATCATAGAGCGAATTGACATAAAGAACAATATAGTGGATCCATTCACTAAGATCTTATCATTGTAGCAGTTTGACCGCCATCTAGATTACATGAGCATCAAGTATAAAGACGATTGACTTTAGTGCAAGTGAAAGATTAAAAGAATAATATCCTGCAAGCCAATCGTATGTGTGATGCGATAGAATATTTTTTGTATTTTATTTTCAAACTCATGTATTTGATATTTATTGTTAATGAAATTAGGTATTTGATTCATTATATGCTACATTTTAATACTTATTAAAATTATAATGAACCTCATAGATTAAGGCAATGATTTTAGGGCCATGATGAGATCATACCAGCGAGATCTAAATCCTTAATAGTCCTGATCTAAAATATTTCAATCATTGATTCATTGAGTCAGAGATCAATCATACCGGTAAGACTGGCACATCCTATGTATGCTCGATGGAGAGGATGGTAATTTCATAATCACTTGTGTGGTGACACTAATACGAGGATGTGGGTGCTCATTAGAAAATGAGTTCACTGAATTAACCTAACAGAGAACATCTGATGGAGCCTTATTAGCATGTCAGTTAGTTGTTCTCTAGTGGGAGTAGTGCAAGTGATCCTTAGATCTGAGATCACCATAGTGCCTTATATATATAAATCTATATTTTGGTTCATTCCCTAGCTTGATTCTCTGATCCTTGTGTGGGATGTTTTGGGCATGGTGTAGTATGTATGAAGATTGTGAGTGGTCAATAAGAAATCGGTTACTCCTAATAAGGAGAGCAAACATCCTACGTGATCTTATAGGTTGATGATTCGAAAAATTTTTGATCAAAGTAGGATGATAATTAGAAAAAAATTTTAATATATTATCAACTGAATCATCACCTTCTGATCGAGATACATATAGATAAGCATTTGAATTTGACATGATTCTATGTCCATAGCTCATCTAGGCTGTTGTATGATTGAAGGATTGAATTACACAGTAACTTACCACCGAAGGATATTTTTGATATTTTCATCAAATTTCATATCTTTCGAGTAGTCATAATATATTGCTAGATACCAATCTTGACTTGTGAACTCGCATGAATTAAAGGAGCTTAATTCAGAAATTAATTAGAAAGAGTTCTGATTAATTGGTATATTTGGACTGACCTAATCTAATCGGATTGGTTTAGGTCATGAGCCTGAGTCTACTACTGGCTAAACATGAAATTCAATGGATCATGCACTTTGGAATTTGATCTTGATCTAATTTAATTGGATTTATTATAAATCTTATAGGTTAATTTGATATGCTAGCATATTGTGTTAACCCAAGTTCCCAATTAAGTTAGTTCAAAGATATTTGAGCTAAGTCTAACCTATTGTCTTAAACCTAATTGAATTAGATCTAAATTTATTGGTTTCTATTCTTATCATGAAAGAGTTCCATGTGAACAAGGAGTCCTCCATGCTACCAGATATCTACTCCAAAAATCAATGTGCACCTCTTGCTTTGGCGTTAAGAAAGAAGGAAGAATCCTTCTTTATTACAACTCTTAACTTCTTTCCTTATTCTCATTTAATTCCATGCTATTTCCTATGGGATGCACTATCAGATGGTACTTTGGAATGTGGATGCAGAGGAGAGTCCTTCTGCATCTTAAATTCCTAACTAAACTCCCATTTAAATCATCGAAGAAACCAAGGCACCAAGTGTTGGTGTCCCTTGGTAGCGCCCCTTCATTCCTTATATGTGGGGGGGTGGTGGGGCATTCCATCAAATTGGGATGCCCATATGCTGGTTGTTAGGTATAGGATTGTAAGGAAAAAGATAGAAAAAATCTCAGAAAAAGACAAGAAAAAAAATAGAAAGAAAATAGAAAGAAAGCAAGAGAGAAAAGGAAGCAAGGGGTTGCTCATCCTAGGATTTGGAAGATCCAACTATTGAATTTCTAAATCAGATTTAGGTGGTGAGATCTTTTTAAGAAAGATTCTTGGCATGGTCCTGATGGAAGATTCGAAGGCATACAGGTGGTGGTGCTATCCGTTCCTTGAGAAAGAAAGTAAGCAGTGCACTTGAGAAGAAGGCTGCAGTGCTACATTCAGTTGAGAAAGATCCTAATCTATCCCGTGTGGATTACCATTGGAGGGTGCCTACCTTGGTGTCTTGTGGAGATCACTTTTGTACTGGATTCTTTTTCAGGAAAGTATAACTTCTATCATGTTGCATGCTTGATTGGTTCGATTGAAGTCTACAAGATGATTTTTGGGTTTGTGTTCCGGTCGGTTTGTTTTAAGTGTTAAAACTAATTTTATGCATGTTAAAAATTTTTGAAATTCATATTCCACTGCATGATCAGGACCCAACAAGTAAAACCTCCTTTTAAAAGATATGTTCTTAACATACTAAGACAATATAGACTGGAATTATGTTGCTTTGCAGAAATCAAACGTTTCTTTGAATCCCTAGCTAAAATTCAAAGATGGTTGAGTCCTATTTGGAATCTTTATATGTTCCATCTATAGATTTATCAGGAGGTATCTTAGTTCTTTGAGGAAGGATATGAGCAATGTTACATTTATGCACCAAGACAGACAAGTTACTTGTGGTGTGCTTTCACCTCACTCAGGACCAAACTGGGTAGTTGCTATGGTATATGCCAGTACTTGTGGTATTCAACCGAAGAAGCATTTGAAGTTTCATTGCTCACGTGCTACAGATTAATTTGCCTATGCTTGTGGTGGGGCGCTTTAATTGCATCCTTATGCGAGAAGACAAAAAAAAGGAGGCAAACACTTTAAAGTAGACGAGGATATCCGTGAATTTTGAAATTTTGTTCAAGCCACGGGTCTTATCGATCTGGGGTTCTTTTTTTTTTTTTTTTTTTGGTAAGTATAGAATGGGTTTTATGGACCCAAATATACCTAGTGTAACAACCAATTGGGTCTTGATAGGTTGTGGAAGAGACTAGAGCGAGCCTTTGCTTCTGAAGATTGGCTTGATCAATATCCTGAAACAAAGTAAAATACCTTACTAGATATGCTTCTGACCATAGCCCTTTCTTTGATTGTCTCAACGTTGACTAAAAGGATGGTAGGGAGACCTCCCATAAGATAAGAGAAATTCTGGCTTCTATGTCCAGGTATACATAAGATGGTGAAGCAAAATTGGAAATGTCAAGGTAATCACTCACCGGAGGTTAAACATTCTATCATGCTTCATAGGACAAAATGTGCTATAAGAAAGTGAGTTCATGGACAAGTGAGAAATACTTTTAGAAGAGATGAATAGTTGAATGAAGAAATTCTCAAAATCCAGATGAAAGAGGCTAATGAAGGTGGCCTTAGCTCTGAAGAGCATGGGCATTTGCTTTCCTTGATCTATGCCTATAATAAAAACCTTCATATGCAAGAAATGTTTTGGCAACAGAAGTCCAGGGTGATGTGACTAAAATTGGAGATGCTAATACAAAGTTTTTTCATAGATCAACAATGCTAAGGAGGAGACAAAATAGAATCAATATTTTGCAAATTGAAACAGGGGAAAGGTAAACCAGAAGAAAGAAATAAAGGATCTCTTGTACAATCATTTCAGGAACAGAGGGGAGGTTCGACATACATATGAGGAGCTCAGTCTGCCTTCTATTCCTTCTAAAATTACAAATATGCAAAACAGTAAATTAATAGCAGCAGTAATAGAGAAGGAGATTGTGAAGGCTATTACTAGCTTAAACCCAGAAAAGGCACCTGGACCAGATGGCTATCATGGTTTCCTTTTACGGAATTCTGGCACATTATAAAATTTGAAGTCATTAATGCTGTCGAGCAGTTGTAGTTGTATGCTCATTTAGCTACGCCACATAATTGGAACCTAACTTACATAGCATTAATCCCCAAAACATAGAGCCCAACCAAACCTACTGAATTTAGACCAATAAGCTTATAAAACTACATCTATAAAGTCGTGGTGAAGATCATGGCGCACAGGATTCAACCTCTTCTCCCATTGCTGATTTCAAAAACTTAGGATGCATTTGTTCTGGGTAGAAGTATTACTCACAATATTCTTTTGACTTAGGAACTGATGCGCTCTCTAATTAATGCCCCAAGATCTAAGAGCCTATTGCTTCTTAAAATAGATATGCAAAAGGCATACGATAGAATTCAATAGCATTTCCTCATTAAAGTTCTTCATCACTATGGGCTTCATGAAAAGTTCATTCATTGGGTGACAGCCAGCTAGTTGAATCCACCGTATGCGATCCTTGTGAATGGCACGCCAACACAGTAGTTTCAACCAAAATGTGGGTTGAGGCAGGGGTGCATTTTATCTCCTTACCTTTTCATACTATATTCACAAATGTTACCATAGTTGTTCCAAGACGCTGTTTCCACTCATTTACTGAAAGCTTATCATGCTAGAAATTAATTCAAACTTGGGCTATGGTTGTTGACCTAGTCCTTATCTCATTTGTTTTTCAGTTGCTGCCATTTAGTTGGATTATGTATTCGATTATTGATTGAGTCAAAAATTTTATCTATTTGTTGAGAGTCTCTAGGAGTCTTGTTATGTGAGGATATTGTACTGATTTTGTGCAGTTTGCATATCAAGAGAGTCTATTTAAAAAACACCTGATGTAGATATTGCAGTGGGGGTTCAATTTTAAGAATTCAACTCAATAAAGAGTTTACTTCCTTTCTGCCACTTTCTTCCTAACAAACTCTGATATCTGAGCCAGGTTGCTCTATAGCTTTTAGGAGAGAAAACACTTTCTAGATTCTAAGGGAAAAAAAAAATTGAGTTCAAAACACCATGGCTGCCAACAGCAATGCCATAAGCCCCTCTCAGAATATTCCCCTGTTTGCTGGTATTAATTATCAGTTTTGGCGTGTTAAGATGAAGACCTTGTTTGTATCATGCGATCTCTGGGAATTGGTTGAGAATGGATTTGTAGATCTTGCTGATTCAGAAGAAGTACCAAGATTGACAGTAGCTCAGCGCAATGAGCTGAAAGAGAAGAAAAAGAAGATGCCAAAGCCTTGTTTATGATTCAGCAGGCTTTGGATGAGGCCATTTTTCCAAGAGTAATAGGTGCAACCACATCAAAAGAAGCATGGGATTTGCTTCAAGACGAGTATCAAGGCTCGAGCAGGGTTGTCATAGTGAAGTTGTAGATGCTTCGTCGGAATTTCGAAAATTTACAGATGAAAGCTTTTGACACAATTCAGGATTTCTTCACAAAGGTATCATCTCTTGTGAATGAAATCAGGTCTCTTGGAGATAATTTGATAGAGCAAAAATTGTTGAGAAGGTTCTAAGAAGCCTTCCTCCTAGATTTGATCATGTTGTTGCAGCGATTGAAGAGTCTAAAGATTTGTCTGAATATTCACTGATTGAGCTAATGGGATCTCTCCAAGCACATGAGCAGCGGCTGAATAGATCAGCTGACACTTCCATGGAGCATGCATTTCAAACAAAGGTGAATCAACAAAAGAAAAAAGGGTTGAAGACTCAGGAAGAGGAAGTAATGGCGGAGGTCCTAGATATGGAAATCCAACACGTGGAAGGGGTCATGGCAGATCTAATGGCCAGCAAAAATACTTCAATGGAGGTAATGAAGGTAACTTTGGCCCATGTTCTCATTGTGGAAAATCTAATCACGAAGAGAAAAATTGCTGGTTCAAAATAAATCCAATCAAAGTAAAATGCTCCACAATGCTATTATTGTAAGAAATATGGCCATATAGAAAGAAACTGTTACTTGAAGGCTAAGGAGCAAGCAAACTTTCATAAGGAAAAGATGCTAGTGATGATAATTTATTTCTCACTTGCTTGACTGATTATACTAATATATGTAATGAAGTTTGGTATCTAGATCGTGGTTGCAGCAACCATATGACAGAAAACAGAAATTTCTTTGTGGAGATTGTTGAAGCTATGAAGTGTCAAGTCAAAATGGGAGACAACAACAAAGTGTAGGTGTGTGGTTTGGGTACAATTTCAGTAATGACTAAATTTGGTAGGAAACTAATTCATAATGTGATGTATGTTCCTGATTTGGCTCAAAATTTACTAAGTTTGGGTCAGTTGATGAGAAAGGGCTACTATGTAGTATTTGACAATTATGGATGTATGATTTATGATAAAGGAATAGGAATCTCTTGTATTCAGTCAAAATGACTGAAAACAAGATGTTTCCTATCAGATTTTCTGATGTTGTCGTTAATGGTTTTAGTGCTTCTACTGATGATTCAATGGTCTGGCATAGAAGATTTTGTCATCTTAACTTTGTTGGGTTGTATTTGCTGCAAAGAATGAATATGGTAGCTGGCCTATCAATGGTGAAAGATGACCATAGCAAGGTATGTGAAGCATGTGTATTTGGAAAGCAACATCGTGATAGATTTTCGGTGGGCAAGTCATGGAGAGCTATCAAACCATTAATGCTAGTGCATGTTGATTTATGTGGTCCTATGTAAATTTCATGACTCAATGGTAGTAAGTATTTTCTTATCTTTGTTGACGATTATTCAAGATTTACTTAGGTTCACTTCCTTAAGGAGAAGTCTGAAGTTTTTTAAGTATTTAAGAAATTCAAAGCTACTATTGAAAAGCAATCTGGGCATTTTATCTTGACATTACGAACTAATCGTAGAGGTGAATTTACATCCCATGAATCCAGAATATTTTGCAGTGATCATGGCATACATAGACAGCTTACAGCTAACTACACTCCTCAGCAAAATGGTATGGTAGAACATAAGAATAAAACTATTGTTGAGACAGCCAAGAGCATGATGAAGGATAAAGGACTTCCAAAAGAATTTTGGGTAGAAGCTGTAGCAGTTGTAGTGTATGTGCTTAACAGATTTCTAACTTGTTCTGTTAAAGGAAAAACTCCATATGAAGCATGGAGTGGAAGGAAACCAAATGTAAGTCACTTGAAATTTTGGTTCCATTGCATATTCTTTTGTTCCATCGCAGTTGAGAAAGAAGTTAGATGACAAGAGTATTAAATGCATTTTGTTGGATATAATGAGGAGATAAAGGGCTAAAGGCTCGATAATCCTATTTCTAAAAAATTGATTATCAGTCGTGATGTCATATTTAATGAAATTGATGCTTGGAACTGGGAAAATAATGGTAGAGAAATGCCTATCATTATTGTGGATGAAAGTTCTAATTTGGAGACAATCAGCCCACATGAGTCACCATCTACAACCACAGACACTCTTTCATCATCATCCATAGATTCAACTCCAAGATGGGTAAGAAATCTTGCTGATATCTATGCTTCATGTGAGTTTGCTTGTTTTGCCATGGAACCTACCTGTTTTGAAGATGCAGTGGATAAAGAAGAATGGGTAATTGCCATGAAGAAAGAGCTTGCTGCCACTGAAAAGAACAATACCTGGAGCTTGGTAGACTTGCCAATTGGAAAGGAAGCAATTGATCTCAAGTGGATTTATAGGTCCAAGTTCAACCCAGATAGAACCTTGCAAAAGAACAAAGCTTGATTGGTGGTCAAAGGGTTTGCGAAAGTATTAGATATTGATTTTTCAAAAACGTTTGCTCCAGTTGCAAGATTTGATACAATTAGAATAATTTTAGCTTTGGCAGCCCATAATGATTGGTTAGTATATTAGTTAGATGTGAAATCAGCTTGTTAGGTATAAAATACCCTCAGCCGAAGTTCTTAACAGAATTGACCTTCTCGGAACTCTTCCGACTTTTGACTTTGGGTGGTATCTCTCCGGACTTCTCCAAAAGCCGGGTTTCTACAGTGCTGACTGAATTCCTCCGACGAACAAACTCTTACTACAACACCCGAACTCCTTCAACATAAGTTCCTTCAGTCATCCATCAAGCCGCCCCAAATGCTCACTGAGCTCCGCCGCCAGCCGACCTTCTACGGCCATCAGCTGTTCGCCGAATCTCTTCCAGACTTCTCTCAGTCAAGTTCAGCTCCAATCCGAACTTCCGCTAGAACTTCGACAGTGGCCGAACTCCACCAATGGTAGATTCCTACAACTACCGGACTCCTACGGGAGCCGGTCCATTTCACCCGGCCTCCTACGGGAGTCGGACTTCTTCCCCGAACTCCTGTTGCAGGTAAACTTCCTCCGGACTCCTACGGGAGCCGGACCTCTATCCCGAATTTTATTTCAGGTACACTTCGTCCGACCTCCTACAGGCGGCCTACTCCGAACTTCTACTACAAGCGGCATGCCCCAAATTTTCATCATGAACGG
>KE507170.1:28893-45150 GCA_000441515.1 Elaeis oleifera
TGTGTGTGTGAGAGAGAGAGAGAGAGAGAGAGAGAGGTGGAGGAGACCAAGCAGAAGTAGAAACACAACCAAAACACAAATGAATAAGAGGCCCCACGTGAAAAATTCTAACTGAAGTGATTCATTCTGAACAGAACCTCCAGAATAGCCCAAAATGCTGAACTACTGTGCTTAAGCAAAATAAAATTCAGAAACACCGGCTAAAACTTATATGTTTCATTGGCCCCAGCTGTTTCAACCTGTTTTATGCAATTAAGATGTGCATTACCGTTAACTCAGCTGAATAAAGCAAGAAAAATGATCTTCAAGATGTGGATGGATGGAATCTCATTCACTTAAACCTGTTTCACAACAGCGAGCATGCCAATTAGGATTTGAAGGAAATAAAGCATATGCAACTAAAGCCAAGCCAATATTATTTTCCTCAGACACAACTATGTTAGTCTAAGTGACAACTATTTCTCCTTTATCAATGCTTGGATATTCTGTGAAACCTTGTCATGGTGATGCATAATGATGACGATATGCATGACCCATTAAATCATGCTTTTCTAGTATCTCATGCTATGCTGTATGTAATTTATCTATAGAAATAATCTACAGAAAATAATATGATATTCAAACATAAATAATCATATCTTTTTGATAAATGTTTTAAATAGATCTGACTTTTTTTTAGTTTTGATTTTTAAATTCATGACAGTTTTAACTCTTCTACTTTTAAATAGACACTTGCTATTTTTTAACAGCGTGGAAAAGGATCTTTCCAATTTATACATATATCTCCTCATGCAATTCATGTAACCAAAAATTTGGTAATCAAGATATTAAAAGGACTCAACTTATTATTTCTCAAAAATTGGAAACAAAAGATTTTTATCGCATCTCACTCGTCTTTGTCAGAGGAGTAAAAGGCATATTCCATAATACAAGCTTTCTCCCTCAATGCCTTTTACCTGTATTACATGTTGTGATTTCTCTATAATCTCTTAAATCCTATGTCCATGTAGCTCAGGATATTCCTTAATCACCCATTTGATGAGCAGTTCCAAAGAGCAAATAGAAACGATTCAAAGGAGCAGAGTAGTTTGTGCCAATCAATCTGTTCGTGCATAAACCTGTTGGTTCTGCAGATTGCGCTACTCATAATGAGGAACTACTGAGATCAATTGTTGATTAGATCAAAGTTACAGGAAGCTTCCAGTATTTCAGAAGAGACAGTACACAGATGTGTCAACAAAATGCTTTGACCAGGTAATTCCAAGGGTGTGATTTGAATTAACCGTGCAGAAAAGGTTTTCAACCAGGTCATAGATTAACCTTTCATTCTCATTGAAGGTTAATAACTGCTCATTCTTTAGATATTAGAAAATCTCTAAATCCTAACATAGACACTGGAATTCACCATGAGAAAGAACAACTGAACAGAACATAATTTAAGAATGACTAGCATATTCAGAACAGAGTGTTGATTTACACCAATCACAATCAGCATAGCTCCTCAGACAAATCAAAATAGAAATATCTAAGTAAGAAGATAGTCCTTTCTTTGTGATATCAACTACAAAAGGCTAACATACCCTCAAAAAAAGACTACCTATGTGAAGAACAATTCAACTACGACTTAAAGACAGCAGATAACATTTTTGCCATTATTAGCTAATAAATCAAATAAATAACAAAAAACCAATTATGCAAGACACTACAATATACACATAAACTTACCTCATGACTGGAAGAGAGTGACAGTAGCTATATACCCATTCTTCATTACCTGGTGCAACAATCAAAAAGATAGAAGTTCTAGTTTTTAAAAATCAATATGTTCATGATGGATAATGAATGGATAACATTTCAGATGAAAATATAACAAATGCAAAGGCCATGCACTTATCACCTCAAAAGCCACATTCTGGTATCCATAACCAAAGTTGATCCAAAAGGATTGTTCATGGAACCTTGTGTTTGTATTGCAGCACGACCACCATCCCCAAGGATCTCCTAATATAGATGAAAATAGGTCAATTTTTTTAAGCATTAATTGCATTCTCAGATGGAGCTATACTTGAAAGAGGTCTACTTGTCACTAGCTACTTATCACTCTGAACATGGGTGGCTGGTACCCAAGTTGCTGAACCACGACTGTATTAAAATGCATCACTAAAGCTCTAGAATTATCTATTATTCTGGTAACAATTCCAGGTATATTATGATTCATCTCATAATTGGCTTAAACATCACTGATCCACCTTTTCTTTTTGGATTAGACTGGCATAAGGATTCTTGAACTGAAGATTAAGGCCCCATTTGGCAAAGCTTTTGGAGAGCTAGAAAGCACTCTCTAGACCGCCAAAAGCACTTTTGGATGGTATAGTGATTCTTGGTAAAAAATCTAAAAGTTATTTTGGCTTTGGTAGAACACTAAAAATTTTTATTTAGGAGGAGCTCTATTTTGAAAATTTTTCCCAAAAATGCTTTCTGGCATATGTTAGGAAACTGTTTTGGCTTTAATAATATTTTTATAGTGACCAAAATGCCTGCAAACAAATACCATAAAAATATTATCTATGTAATAATATATTAATATGTACTAATAATAATTATAATACTTTATATCAAAATTCTGTATTATAATCATTAACTGACATTAGCTATGTTATTATATTATATTATATTATATTTATCATATCATATCATATCATTATCATATCTTTACATTAGATCATAATAATATAATATTATATTATATTACATTACATTATATTCCAATAATATATTACATTATTATGATATAATATAATAGTGTACAATGTAATAATATTTAATATGTAATAATACATTATTATACTATATCATATCATATTTTATCATATTATATTATTATAATATACTATATAATATTTATGACATTACAATATTATATCACATTACATCGCTATATTACATTATACTGATACTATACTATGCAATAATATTTAATTTATAATATTACATAGTATTATGCTCTACTATATGATTCCATGTAATCTCCTTTATTGTTATTTTGTCATACCAAAAGCATTTTCTCAATCTGGCTATCAAACACATATTAAAGTTCGATAATACTTAAAAAATCTAATTACCAAACAGCAAATAACTTTTTGTAAAAGCTTTACTTGCCAAAAACTTTGCATCTAAAAGCCAAGGCTTGCCATACTGATCAATATTGTAATATAATAGCATATCGTACCATATCCGTATCAAATCGATACTCAATTTTGTACCATACTGATACTTAGAATGCCTCGCCATCTCGTATCACACTGCATACCGATATTGTAAGATGGTATCGATATAGGGTCCAATACCGAGATGGCGAAACTTATCAAAAGCTTTACTTCCAAAAGCTCCAAAACCTCTACTAGCTACAGCAATCCAAAATAGGGCCTAAGCCATTGATAAGAATTAATGGTTAAGAAACATTAATAAAGATGGCCATTATAAAATGAAGACAGATAATACATAACTTATTGGTTTGTCCAAGAAACCAATACTCCTAGAGAACCCAAATCACCCAATATCTCAAAATGCACAAATGTCGGTGTTCAAAAGCTTTTCGGCCCTTTTCTGCTATTCTTTAATGCATTGTGTGTGTCTTTTTCTTCTGATCATGCAGGAAGACTGTATAATTATATAAAACGTGTGGGTAATGAAAAAGCACAGCAAAATTAAGAGTCTTTAAGGTGCACCACGCAATATAGAAGCATCCATCATTACTAAAATAGAAAAACTGAATGGGAGACCCTTAAAGACCTGCATTAACCATCAGTTGCAGGTCCGTAATCCAGAATATTTAACCCAAACCAATTTGCAGTTTCTATCTGAAAGAGCACTACAGAGAATGCAAAATTTTGACACATCTTACTTTACTTGTTCCCACTTCGTGCTAGGTGTAATGCAACATTTAGGAGTACTTCCAGGACGAATGGTTCCTTCAACTGCACACAGAAAGTGAATCATAGATAATAAAGTTGCGCCATACAAACAACTTGAGGGACTTAAAGGAAACAATACTCACTGTCGGCATCATAGATAACAAAGTTGCATTTCATATAGGAATTGAAGTCTGAATGTCCTGGGAAATTAGTGTGTAAAACAAACTTCTTGATTTTATGAGTCTGCATATTCAACATACAAGTTGTCATTTGAAATGGAAAAGACTAAGATTTGTTATACTTGATACGAAAGCAAAATTAAAACAGATATACCTGTCCATCAAATAAAATGTCCAGGCCACGAGAAAGTAATTATAGAAATAATCCCCACAAAGGGTTGTCCGAGGACGAGGATCTGAAGCAGAGTGTATGACCATTTGATCAACCTAAAATACAAGAGAAACATCACTTTTATCTAGAACAATCATATAATAATATGATTCAATAATGGCACATTGTCTAGAAAGAAAAAAGGAAAGAAGGAAACCCTTTTGGAAAGTTGATGGGACTTGTTCTTTGATTTCGCTCAAATTGTAAGTTGTGCCTATGAGATCAATATAGTTATCTATATCCCAAATCTTATTCCTCCTTTTGTCTAGATATTTTCCAAGTCTAAGAAACTTTGAAGGACTGCTGCCTATTTACATGTAGCTGCACAAGTTCCCAAAACCAGCCCAAACCACCCAGCTCCAGGAGTACCATATCGAACTAATGCAGAACTATGTTGATAAGGGAGTTCGGTTTGGGACTCGGTAGTAATTACCAATTTGAATGGAGCAGAACCATCTAGTTTTGCTCGGGTGGACTCAGTTGGAACCAGTTCTTGCTGGTTTCGCACTAATAATTGAAGAGGGAGAGGAGAAAGAGCCTTCCAGACCACTTTCGCCTCTCCATTGAACTTGGGATGCCTTAGGAGTGTGGGAGATCAAGGAAAAAAGGGCAAGGAGGTATTTTGCAGGCCAGCAGCTCAGAATAAATAAGAAAAAAGGTAAAAAAAATCTTATTCCCTCACTTTTCTCCACTTTTCCTTTCAAACCTAAAATACACTAAAAGTTGCTAAAACAAGGGGACATCATGTCAATTTTTTGTATTTTTGCATGAGTTTGTGATTTGTTGTAGATTTAAAGATGATCTACATAATTGAAGAAGAAATCATGATTACTCACTGATCATGTAATATTTTAGATTAAAAATATATATTTGGATACAAAATAAAATAATGTTCAAAAATTAACAATAAATTGTTAGTATGTTTGGGGGTATGCATGTTACTTGTTGTCTATTTTTGGCAGCATTTTTTTTTAACTTGAAAATAATTTATGACTACCCAATCCTAAGTAAAAAGTCCAATAAATTTCAAAAATAAGTGCTGATTAAGACAATGCGTTAGACTAACAAAATATATGTAGTAAACCAAGTAAAAGGTTCTACATTGATCTGAACAAAAATTATATTTTCAACTACTTATAATCAAATATTATTTTTTAAATTCAAAGTTAATTTGAAATATTTCAAATAGAAATATTAAAATTAGTATTCTTTATAAATAATTTAGAAGTATTTTCTGAAGTAATTCAGCCATTGTTTGCATTACAATATAATTATCAAATTCTTAAATATCTAATAGCATAAAAATAATTCAACTAAAAATAATGAAAAATATGGCAATATTTAGGACCACATTTATAGTTTTTACATGATTTTATATATTATCATATATTTTATAGGTCACTAATGTTTGAGAATATACAGTATGATGGCCCACTTCATAATGACTTCGTATATGATGATGAGAAACCTTGATTGGTTGGCTTAAGAGCCAAGAACAATAATCAAAACTTGATGAGCTAGGATTATCTGTTCGACCGGCTAATATCATAGCCAAGGAGGCTAGGAGAATGCAAAGCAGTGGACAGAGCAACTTTTCCTATGTTCGCAACTAGTTGATGCCCAACAGAAGGAGCAAGCATAGAGGTCAAGAGGAGCTGGTCAAGATTGCAAGGCTTTATGTATGAGGCCTCAACCTAGACATATGATAGGAAGATGTTGGGGAGAGCCCATAATGGAACCCTGTCCAGACACAGAGATGAGGCCAGTCAGATTGGTGGGTCTAATTGAGCTATCCACCATAACTAATCAGGCATGGGCAACTAAGGAAAGAAAGCAGTTTGTCAGAGCAGCAAGAAAGGGAAAGAAAGAAAGCTACATATCTATTTGCAAGGGTTGACAAGGAGCCTATTCACACTGATTTTGAGACCACGAAAGGACCATCTGAGTTGCTTATATCATCTCTTGATACGAGTGATGATGTCAATGACAGTCTAAGGACTAGCAGCTAGGGAGGTAGCAACGCACATGGTCCGAGACTCCGAGTCCATTCACTAGCGAGTTTCATTTCACTCATGCCACATAGGATGTGGATTAGAGCACATGACGTAAAGCCCATGATGGTACAATATATGTAGGAAACAGACCCTCGAGTTGGTTCAGGATCCAGCACTACTACAGCTAGTGCTGTAGCATGCAGTGGGGTCACAGGATGTCTCTAGATCCTCATCATATACTGGATCCTATTCTGCATAGCCAGCTTACAACCCATGTCCATATCCTTTGTCTGAGGTGTCGTATTCAAGTGACTAGCACCCTCCATAGCCTTAACCAAAATATATTTCAAAATTTGCTGATGCGATCTTCCTCCAGGTGGCTAGTCCATTAATTAACAAAAGATCAATATAAGGGTGGCTACCCATGAGGCCCAGATTATTGTATGTTGGGGTGGAGACAATATCTAGGTTAGAGTTAAGTCCAAGGCCTTGACTATGAATGAGATTCTGATGTTTACTAATAGCATAGACACTCAATGAGGGACTAGCTGTAGGTTACGTATTTTGTAATTCAAATAGGGGTCGCAATCTGGTGGGTTCAAGTCGGATACATGTCCGGTCGGATGCTAGTTGACTCAAAAATTTATCAACCCAAACTTGACATGATTATTACATGTCGAAGATTCAGATCTAAACTCGATCTTATTAAACAGGTAATCCAACCTGACCTACATAACCCATTTATTCAATAGATCGAATTAGGTTAAACAAGTTAGACAAGCTAAGTGGGTTTTAATGGATTAAACAGGCTAAACAAGTTAAGCAGATCAGGTTAACTGGGACAGAAACAGATGAAGACTTTCAATAGGTTAAACAAATCTTAAAAAGGTTGAATGGGTCAGATCTTGACCCAACCTACCTAGTAGATGGATTAAAATGGGTCAAATGAGTCAATGATCTAAACCTAAACTCGGTCCATTTAATAAATGGATCTAGGCGGGTTAATCTGTTTACGACCCAAACTCATTTATGCCTACCTGCTCAAAGCAGGTCATTTACAGATTGAGTTGACGGGTCGAGTCATAAATTACCATGCCTCAATTCAAATCCATTTGATATATGCATTTTCAAGCTAAAAACCATGTGTTGCCTATTATTATTTATTACAAGTGCATTCATCAAGTAATCACGTGGTCATGAGACCAATCTGAAATAAAAAAATAATAATAAAATAACATTAAAACCATATTTCAAAGATCCCTAAACTTTAAATAATTATAAAACAACCAAAAAAGTTGAAAGATAAGAAGTAAGAAAAGCACATCGATATCGTATTGATACACTCTGTGTACCATATTAGTATGACACAACGTGGTACCATATCATATCAATAACAAACTGGTACAATACCCGATACTAAGATAGTGAACCTTGGTAGCCACCAAATATTTCCTTGTAGGGTTCACACTAATCTCCTTTATCACTAGAACTTGTCATGGCTACAAATCTAGCACAATTTAAGCAGATCATGGTTATGTTGATAGGAACATGCAATTCTGGGTGGATCCTACTTTAATCCATAAAGCCAAACAATATCACTGAAATATGCTTATCAGTTAAGAGAGATTAGCGGAACTTGTGTACCTATAATAAAATCAAATGAATTCCTACAAGATTCAAAGTGCAAAATAACTATCATTAATGCTAATGACACTCATAAGTGGTAAACTTTACGACATTATCATTTCTACTATCCGGTCTATTTCCTCTAGTAATTAATGGAAAACTTACTTGCAAGAAGTAAAGGTTGTAGATAAATAATGATCCTTCAAATGTAGCATAAGAGTAACACACACCTTAATAATAAAAAAATTGATGGGCACAACATGACACCAGCTGCCCAGAAGCAATAAAGCATGCGTCATAACTTAAGAATATGAGCTAAATTTAGCTGCCACCTAGTTGTGTAAATTTAAAACTTTCAAATAGAATTGTAAAAGCAACTTTCAGAAGTCAAAATCAAATGCTACAACACTCGTACATTGACCATGATTAAACAAAACTAACATCCTAAGGCTCTATTTGGGTCCAAATAGTTTTGACAATATATCTAAATGTCTTCAGGAAGGTGTTTATTCCTCATTAACCATATAAAACTATTTGACCTCTCCCCCAAGTAATTTTAAACCAGTTGAAGTTAAATAAGTATCAAAATGGAGCTTTTTCTGAAATCCCAAAAGGTGCTCGATTGAACCACACAAGAAGTTCTTTGGCTGAATAAAATCTAAATAATGTCGATAACATGGACTTTATTCATGTTTATTCTGGAATTAAACAGGACCATAGTAAAGAAATTAAGATGTACATTTGACTTTCACCGTACCAAATGAGAAAGGGTCAATATTTTCAACAAATGACAAGCATGAAAATGCTCGAAAAAGGAGAAAATATAGAGACCTGATCTTTGAGCTACATTTACATTTATGAACTAGTTTATTTTTGCACTTTGACTCATGGCAAGTTCACATTATATAATTCCTGCATGTAGCTTATCCATTATATTTTCATACAGAGGTTTCAGAGCTTTATCCAAAGAACATCCCCATTAGAAATCTACAAAATTAGAATCAACGAAAATTTAGAAGGTGTAGTTTCATATTCAGGTCATGGAACAAGTCGCCAATTACAGGGTTGGAAGCTCTACATGGATAACCATCCCACTTAGATATCCATTAAATTTAAGTAGTTGTAAATTCTGGAGCTACAATTTATGCATTAGGTACAATATATTTCAAGAATGCATCACGAAGCTCTTTGCAGACCAAAACCTTTTTCATAATTTGCCGTGAAAATCACATGAGATTCCAGAAGGCAAAATTGCTCACCTGCTTCTGATGGATTCCACAGGGACGACCTAATTCTGTCCACACATCCTATAAAACCATTCAAGGGTACTGAGAAATATGAATATCTCTGTGATAAAATTGGTAGTTAAATAGAAACAATACAGAAGAACAAGTAATACATATCTTCAGACACAATGATTTGGAAACAGTAAGAACATATTTACAAAAGCATGAGGAACATAAGTATAGGTTTAGCATATGAAATTTAATACGTGCAACAGTAATAAGCTAATATTCTTTCAACAACAAGAAATTTAATGAGGTGTAAGAGTCCACAAACATTGAAATACGTAAAAAAGAATATGCATGACAAAACAGATATAATCATAACAAAAGAAATAAGCAAACAGTGGAAAGTGAGAGATCATAGACAAAGTAGATTCGAAAAATGGGAAACAGATTACGGCTTTTATTTAAATACAGTTGCAAATATAGAAAATAGAAACATAATGATTTCGAATATATAGAGAAGATAAACTTAGCAGATACAATAGTACAGATTTTTTCCCCTTTAGCATACTTAAGCAAAAAAATATTAGAAAACTAAAAACAAAGGCTTGCCTGTGGTGATGCACCAAAAGGAATATGCTGACCTCCAATAGTGAACCATAGTTCTTCTCCAAGCTGAAGAAAGAAGCGGATATGTAGAATAACTGAGAGATTTAATTTTTGAATATAGAAATTCATACTACCAGACTTGCTCTACATGACTGAAAGAGTCCAAACTAAAATGAACAGCATATTACTATTATATTTAATTAATAAAATAGACTATGAAAACATAGAAATATTCTAAAAATATGAACCATAATATGTATGCAGCTAAAGCATGAAACTATACACACATTCCCCATTTTAATCTTTTGCAAATCTCTTATTTGTTCCTTTATGACTGTAAGATATTCTGATTTGATCGTGAGATCATAATCAAAGGAGAAAAAAATCCAACATAAATTAGAGATTCAATTTAATATGATAGTTTATGAGGTAACCAAGATTGAATCATTTGTATGAACTAGAAATTGTAGAGAAAAATGGTCAACTGAAAAATGGTCCGAACCTTAGCATGCACCTCTTCCATGTAAAGACTGCCAGCAGGTAATGGAGGGACTGAAGCCTTATCCATCAAAGATCCCACGCCTACCTTACTATCTGAAGAACTATCATATACGGAGACACGGCATGTAACTGGTGTTGTTCCATCAGGAAATTCAAGAGGCAACTCTGCTGACACTGCCATGATAATCAGAAACTGAGTTGTGCTAATCAGAAAAAGCCTAATAATGAAGTGAAATGTGCTGATAATTAGCAATAGATAGGAGCCCACACCTTCGCCATCATGGCAGCAATTTGTATATTGTCTGGGAATGGGAAAAGCAAAGGACAACCCCTATGAACAAAAGGTATCAAGCAAGTCAGCAGACATATAAGTGACTGAAAAATATATGAAATCAAGATCATGGTTGCAACATATACCGGATAAAATAGGGTATATATTCCTCTATCTTTATCATAGATTCCAGGAAATGTTGGTCCAAATAGTGCATACACTCCTACAAATGTAGCTGGTGTAGAAGGACCACTATGAAGATAAATCAAAACAAGTGAAAAGTATTAATAAAAATGCCAAAAAAAAAAAAATCAAGTCACAAAGCAAAAGGAAACATACGACTCACCCAATCAGAGAAGTTGCATAGCGCATCTGTAACCGTTTGACATCATAAACCTCAATAAGACGCAGTCTCTGTGAAAGACAAAAAACCAATTGAGATGTAATCATAAAAAAAACCAAATTGAGATGTAATCAGTTTTAGAGGCAAAATCAATCAACAGCTGTCCCTTACTTTCTACTAAATCTAGATACTACTTCAACAATAGATATTCTCTCCCCCATTCCCATTTCCCTATGGGAAGATGGCCCAGGAGACAGCCCCCTTGCTCATAACTTAGATCAATCTTCGAAATGATAATATGAACTTCAAAATTTCATGACAAATATATTCCTTAAGCTGGGAAAAATTATTGGCTATATTATCTCTTTGAAATCAATTATCATGTAGTATTCTACAAATCTGCTTGCATTCGCTAGCAGTTCAGCATGACCAACTGATGGTGACACCAGTATGCTGTTCCTGACTCATGCTTACTGATTAGTTATGCACTTCCCCCTTGTTATGCCTGTATAATTCAGGATTACATGGAACATGCACCCTTAACCCAGTTTATTCAACCAAGTGCTCATCCATAGCATATACAGCAAATGAACCAAAAGCCACCTTGTTGGAAATACATAGCATATGCATTTATAGCATATATAACTCAATCAATTCAAGTTGCTTCCATATATTGCAGTTGAGTGTAAAATGATAATATGAACTCCAAAATTCTTCAACTTTTACATTGAAGAAAAAGCATACCTGCGACCAAGGATCAAAACGAAGATGGAAACCATGGTCCGGAAAGCTAATAACAATGTCCAATTTTAGAGGCTCCTGCTGGAAATTGATTAAAAAATAAGACTCGCAGATGCAAATATATGTAAATGTGCATTAGAATTCATATTAGTTCTGTCGAGACAATGACCTTGCAAAACATTAGTAGACTTGTTGGAAAGTTAGCTTCTAACAATGCATGTAATAAATAACATAAGCATAATGCTTTGTCTTTTGTGCATAAGTTAATTCTAAATGACACATTTATTTTCCTTACCATCAAGTGCTTTAAGAACAAGCAAATGATGTCATTAGAGATGCAAATTTAAGACATTATTATTTTAACTAGAGAAAATTATCGATGATTTTTAAATAAGTTAAACTACTTCAGACAAAACTGTCACAGGCAAATCCTTTTGAAGAAGTGCGCCTTTTATCATCACCTAATCCTAGCAAAAACCTTCCTGTAGCTCATAGAATCACGGGCTTAATTACTCGATTCAGAAAAGAGCAGATATTTCAATATAAATAAACCACAGGTTCAGCACTTTGGAGTCACACCATAGATCTTCCTCGATGGCATCATTTTAAAAAAAAGGAACCAGAAAGAACTAGATGTCAAGTTATTTCTGTGCAAATGCTGAACAAACAATGAACGCAATGAAGGGTGACATGATATTAAGACCTTAGAAGAACTTACTAGCCTTTAGAGCTCAATGGAAGGTATTTTTTGCTGGTTTGTCATCTTAATCTGTGATAGTTTTTGCTGGTTTTGTCAACCTAACATGTAATCTAAATCTTTGGCTTGACCATTCTCGCAGATGTTTTCAGTATAGTCTCCATTCTAGCAAAATTGTTTTCAAACATGCTCATAGATGTAGTTGATATGACTGACGCAATGAATGCATCTACTCACTCCTTGTTAGTGAAAGTAGTAAAAATAGAGATAAAGGGTTTCATCATAACCCTACAAAATTTTGACATAGATCTCATCTCTCAAAGTAGAATATCTCTAACAATTAACCTGTTCGTATCCTCTTCTCGCCTCCACCACATTTACAGAAGCAGTATAAATTTGGGTGGAACAATACAAAATCTTCTTACTTGAAGTAGTTATTGTCTCACGAAAAAGAAGACAGACAAAGAAGAAGAAGAATGAATGAAATTTTATGTGTGAAAGTAGTACAGAATATTCTTGCTTGAACTAGTTAATATTTCCTTTAAGTAGTTATTGTCTCGGAAGCAGAAGCATGAAGAAGAGTGGAAGCAGGATAAAATTTTCTTGCTTGAAGAAGAAGAAAACGAAGAAGAGGAAGAAGAAGAGAAAACGAACAGAAGTTTGGAATTCTCTATCAACTTTCCATGGTCAAAGACAAATAAATACAATTCAACTTATAGATCCTTGCCACATGGCATAACATCACGTACCACAAGGTATAACTTCAGTCCTACTAAAACAAAGATTCTACAAAACAAGGTAAATATTTGACTAACATGCACTCAATAATTCACGCACTATGATATTTTATATATATGTATGTTGGTCCAAGCAAAGGTCATGTAGGCATTGGGACCTATCCATTGCCAAGCACTTAGAAAACTTACAATAAGAGAACCAAACAACCACACCAGCCTTATCATATGTCACATGTAAACCAGAGTATTTGCCAAGCCAAGCTAGAGCTGAGGATCAAGGCACAAAGGGCTGGCCAAACCTGGCTCAGCTTAGCCTTAGGCCTGATTTCCTAGCCAACACAATAAGAAGAGCACAAGCCCGACCAAGCCTGGGCCAACCCATTCAGACCTAGACCTAATTTAGGAACATTGATCCAACATAAAAGACAGATGAAGGGTGGGAAGCTGGCAGTCTCAACACTAACAATGAGAATGGCCTCCACCGGTACTGACCATCTCAATGATTGATTGAATTAAAGAAGAGAGGTAGCAATCAGATCTCATAATGACTAATGACTATCTAACTAATCAAATCTATTTTGTTAAGAACTATAACATTAAGGTGTAATAGTTCTGATGCTCTCACCTTTATGTCTATTAACAATATATATATATATATATATATATATTAAATTGAAAGTTTTAGCACAATATTCATTCAGCTTTAACAAAAAAAAGTCATATGCTGATTAAAAAACATTTACTGACAGGCATCACTAAGTCAAGTCAATTACCAGCACACAGAATGTGTCGTGTTTCATATTAGATATAATAGCATACTATCTTAAATTGTGGATCAACCCAAATGTCATTAATTAGCAGATTCTGGTTTCGAAAGACTTCTAAAAATTGAGAAATGATAAGAGTAGGAACATTAAGAGGACAATTAGTATGCTACACAATTAAACCAATATATCTCATGTGAAAAGTTGGACATGGGATTTTTAGAATACAGGTACACCTTTTGATGAAAATAAATTGAAGTTCCATGTAGAAAATGGTAAAATGTGGTGATTACCTCATACAGCCATAACCAGAGATTCGCTGCTACAAACTAAAGCAAGTTCAAATGGGCCAGTGTCAGCCTCGAAGGCACCTCAATCAAAATTTTCAGTGACAAATGGTCTTAGCTTGCATAAACTAAATGCCGTACAAATAGCTAGGTAGCATATAGGGCCATGCTGGCCAATTAATGCACATAGGAAGCATGTTGGAACAGCAGATGTATTAAGTCTACTATTGAAATAAACAGAAAGCAGCCCAAAAGGTATTGAATACCTACGGAGAAAAAGGAGCACTTAAGTAGCTTGATATGTTCAAGGTAAAACATCAAACTCTAATTTTTAACAAATTAAGGGATATCTATATCCGTCCACCCATTTCTCTGTGTTATTTGTGCATATACACATGTAAATAATTTACATATGCATCCACATGGATGTTTATTTATGGAATAAAGCAGGTAATATTTCTGTTTGTTATTGTGCACAGACGTAGATACATCAATGTTAATATCAAGGATTTAGTTCCCAGCGAGACGTCCCGTTGGACACCGAGACATAGTACCATCTCGTGTCGAGACAGGGCTATCCCGTCAGCATCCCAGCATCTCAATTGGACGCTTTAGGACATCCTCTATCTTAAGTATCAGGACGAGGTGGGATAGCGACGCGTCCATTTTCATAGAAAAATCGAGACAGCCCTGTCCCATGGAATTTAAAATCTTGGTTAATATGTTGAACTGTTAGGCTTGCTCCTTGCACTTCTATTCTGGCATTAGTCCACTGTTTGTCCCAAAAAGAAAAGCAATGCACATGCCATAAAATCAACATGAAATGTAAAGAATTGTGTACAAAGTAAGCAGTTCAAACCTCATCAAGATACTTCACATGGACCACATCGTAGATGTTTGGCTGATGTTCTATTTGAGCAAATGCTTCGCATATAGGCATTCCTATATCAAAGTGTGATTTGCAATGTGTGAGGAGCAGATGGCACAATTAAAATGAAAAAAGGCACTATGTCGGAGATTTATCAATGAAATTAATAATGAAACCGTAAACATAAACTACAAGCTTTATCCCAGCAAGCTAATGATTTATGACCTAAAATGACAAATAGCATAACAAAAATAAGACTTTTAATATTATCTCATGGTCTGAAAGATAATTTTCATGCATAAGCAAGCTATCATGTTACATAAACCTGAATGCAAACCTCCTTTTGATGACATTTATCCTCTATTTGGTACGAAGAATGGATGGAAGAAAGGATGGATGGAGGAGGAAGGATGCATCTTCCATCCATCCTTTCACATGTTTGGTGACACATGGAAGGATGGATAGACATAATTTTCTCCTTTATTTAGTATAGAAAGAATGAAAGGAGGATGGATAATATTTATATAACATTTTTACTAAACTATCCTTTGATAAAAATATTACTATTATCAATTTATAATACTTATTTATATTAAAAAATAAAAATATATAAATTTATAATCATTATAATTTATAATGAAAAAAATATATAAATATTTAATTTAATTTAATAAATAATGTATAATTAAATATTAATTAATTAGATATTAATCATATAAATAACTAATTGATAAATAATTTAATTTAAATAGTTAATTAATATTATACTAATAGTTATTAAAAATAGTAAATAAAAATAAAAAATAGAAGATAATTTTAATTTTTTAATTATAATTATCAAAATTATGTATTAAAATTAAAATATTTAGTAATAAAATTTAATAGTATATAATTAATAGTATATATAAATAATATGAATGAAAAGTAAGAAATATTATAGTTTTATCAAAAATTAACGAGGAATAATTTTATCAATGTAAATATCCATCCATCAATATGGTCCAGGATGTCGTAATATAGAAGAGATATTTTATCTAATTATTTTTAATATGCATTTAATACTTGTAGTTTCATTTTTTATTTAAAAATTTGAATAATAAAATACTCCTGCTCTTTGAAAATATTATGATATCCTGTGTCAAAATTATGACTTTTAGGATGCAGATGTCGTAATATAGACATAAATATCATAAATTTTTTAAAAATAAAGATATTTTTATCATTCAAAATTTTAATAAAAAATAAATTATAAATATTAAATATATATTAAAAAATAATAATTATAT
>KE507171.1:49445-63182 GCA_000441515.1 Elaeis oleifera
TTTAATAAATTCATGAAATTCGGATTTTTAAAAAGATGTTAGCATCATAAATTATCAAAAATACCTTCAATAAATGTAAAATATACCACTTATCAATGAGTCGATGTCTGATATCGATTTTGAGAAATGATTAGATACAATGAAGTCAGAAATTGACTTAATGTACTCGAGCCAGGTATAGACCTTAGTGGATCCACCAGAGGAATTATTTTATTGGGTGTTAATGGATCTATAAAAAAATAGATACTGATGGTAAGGTAAAGACCTATAAGGCAAGGTTGGTGATGAAGGATTATAATCAGTGCAAAGGCATTGACTATCATGATACTTTTTCACTTGTAGCTATACTGAAATCTATCTGCACATTGCTTGCTGTTGCAGCTTACTATGATTATGAAATCTAATAGATGGATATGAAATTACTATTTTGAATGGATATTTTAAGGAAGATATCTATATGGAGCAGTCTCTGAGTTTTACATCCGATGATAGTGATCACTGAGTCTGTAAGCTACAAAGGTCCATCTATGAACTAAAGCAGGCTTCTCGAAGCTGGAATCTTCATTTCGATTATGCAATCAAATCATTTGATTTCATCAAAAATGAAAAAAAATCTTGTGTTTATAAAAGGATCAATGGGATCGTGCTTGTCTTCCTCATACTGTATGTCGATGACATTCTCTTTATTGAGAATGATATTTTCATGCTGAGTTCGGTCAAGGCTTGGCTGTCTAAAACATTCTCCATGAAAGATCTAGGGAAAGCATTCTATATCCTTGAGATAAAGGTCTATAGATAGATCTAGAAGGATGCTTGGCCTGTCATAAAAGCTATACATAGAAAAAGTGCTGAAGCGGTTCAGCATAAAAAACTCCAAAAGAGATTTGCTACCCTATAGGTATGGTCTTTGACTCTCCAAGATAATGTGTCCTAACACTTCTGAGGAGATCGAGTATATGAGTAGGATCCCTTATGCTTTAGCGACTGGAAGCCTCATGTACGTCTTGCTATGTACTCGACCTGATATTGCCTTTATTGTAAGTGTCACGAGTAGATATAGTCGAATCCAGGCGAGGAGCACTGGATAGCTGCGAAAAATATCCTTAAGTACTTGCAAAGGACTAAGGATCTATTCTTGATCTTTGGAGGAGCATCTGAATTGCGGATTGAGGGTTATACAAATTTGGACTTTATGTCGGATCTTGATGATAGAAAGTTTACATCTAGATATGTGTTCGTATGCAATGGTGGTGTAGTCAACTGGAAGTGTTCCAAGCAGAGCATCATTGCAGATTCGATCATAGAGGTTGAGTATGTCGTCACTTCGGATGCTGCAAAAGAAGATTTCTGGTTCAAAAAATTTACCATGAAATTTCGTGCAATAGTATTGGATGCCATACCAGTATACTACAATAACAATAGAGCCATAGCACTTACTAAAGAGCTTCGATCTCATCAAAAATCAAAGCATATTGAACATAGTTTCATATCATATGCGACTACTTTAAGAAGCAATATGTCGATGTGCAAAAAGTAGACTCTGTGGATAATATAGTAGACCCATTGACAAAGTAGTTAAGGCAGCCTAAAATAGAAGCTCATCTTGAGAAGATGGGGCTTAGATTAATGATCAATTGACTTTCGTCCAAGTGGGAGATTGTTAGATGTATGTCTTAGAAGTCAATTATTGGCTGACACATTTTATTCTACGATACAAATTTATACTTAAACTATTGATTTAATCTACGAAGGATAAATTTTTTTTTCATTCAAGTGTTATGTGTCTTTGAATTATCCTTGGAATTGATGTTATGATACATATTCTCAAATATTGAGAATTAGATGCATGTATGATCGATTCCTAAATTACTTCTGATTTTAGGATAGTCATGAGGATGGTGATTTATCTAGATAGATCGATGCATAGTTCGCTTTCTTCGAGATAGATGAGTCTCTAATTTATAGTATAGAGATCGAGTAAAAGTGTAGGTAGTTGTTAGAGAATAACTAGTACTGAGCGTGACCATATGAAAGATCACATGAATTTTTGTCAGTAATTATCTCGATGTTGTAGTTGTGTGACTGGTCTTTTGATCTGCGGTGTCACAGTTGCTCATAATAAGATTGCTGCAGTTTGACTATACATAAACATTAACTCAATTATGAATTTTTGTAGTGGATGTTGGCTTCAGTTGGTTGAGCTGTGCGAGCGACGTGTGCATCTATATGGGATCTATCGATCTTGATAGAGAGAAGTAGTTTTATGAGATTTGAAAAGTTGAGTCCACAAGTCTATGGCCATAGCAATGTGATTGATGGAAAAGAGTTTTCATTTGGTATCACTAATGGACTTGAGCTGATCGGATTTATCATATGATTGATAATGAGGTTTGACGAATTATCTATGACTTGCCATCTAGTTGGGACTCACGATAGAAGGACTGTATCATACATTAACTATACCTAAAATTTTTTTCGATTCTGTTGGATTGCCACTACATATTGCTGATGTCACTGGTAGATTGTAAGAACTCAATAGGATCATTTTAGATCAATGATCTTTGTCAAGTTAGAGTAAAACTGTTCCAAACCACAGAAAGGGATTTCAGTGATACCTAAGATAGAGATCATGGTATTTCTCACTATCAGACAAAATTCAACCTATGGGATCATATATAAAGGGAGAAGACCTAGATGGTTAATAATTGGGCTTATGAAGTATTAATTTATATGAATTTAAAGAAATCCTATTGGGTTCATGTTAACCTTGCTAGCACCTGGATGAATCTAATTTCTCTTGTGGTTGGTTTACTTATATGATAAGTTTTAACCAATTTCTATACTTAATTTGAACCTAATTGAATTTGATTCAATAAGATTCAATGATTGAATATTTATTATGACTTGGATTAAATCGAGAAAGAGTTTCTTGATTTTATTCATTTAGAATCCTTGAAGAGAATTTATGAAACCATGTGGACTGATTTGAGACTTTTAATTGGATCCCATATGATGGGATGCCTAGCACTGGGTGTGGATTTGGGTGAGTTTTGGGTGGCACCCTATTTATTTGATTCAAGTATATTATGGCTAAGACTTCTAATATGATTAGGAGGAGGGATCCTAATTTCATTAGAACACTCTTAAGTTGTCTATATAAAGGACTCTAGCCTTTACTTCTCACAGAAGCTCTCTTCCTCACATCTTGCCGCCACATATTACTGGGCCCACACCTCCCGTCCTCTTCTTTCTCTAGCTCATGCCCTCCTCTCTCTAGGCATCTTTCATTGGAGCTCAAAGAGAGGTGGGCGGCATCTAGGTGTTGGTGTCAATTGTTGGCGCCACAAGCTTCTTGGTTTCTTCTCTTTCCTCTCAAATTTGTTGAGAGTTTGTTACAACCATTTCTTGGTTGTTGTTCTTTTACTTAGTTGAGAGATCAAAAAGATTCTTGGTTTCTTCAAGAATTAAGAAAGAAAGATCAAAAGAATTCACAAATAAAAGCCTCTCCAAGATTGGTTCAAGCATATTCAGGCTTTTGGTTCAAGCAAGCAGGAGTCAAGAGGATCTATTCAGACCAGCCTTATAGATATCCATAGAGGCAGGACGCTTGTGCTGCTAAATCAAAATCTGTTCAGGCCCCAGATCCATGGATTGAATTGGATTCAACCCCAGCTACATGTTTGAAGCAAAGGGAAGGTGATTCATGTATGTGAATTGATTATAGGCTTTCATTTATTCATCCTAAAATCAGTTTATGTTAATTTCAGTATATGAATTAGATCCATAGGTGTTTTCATATGATGAATGCATACTTAGATTCAAAGTACTTTAATCTAATTTTTCATTGTGTTTTAGATTTAAAAAATTTTGAAATCCACATGCACTAGCATCTGTAGAAAATCTAGTACTAATCGGGTCAAACCTAATTGAATCCAATTCAATCAAACTTGAACCAAACCATATTGCTCAATCAAATTGAGCTAATCAACAAACTAATTACTAGTTAATTCTCTTATAATTTACTAATCCTTAGCGAATTATTTTATTACAGCTTTTGCATAAGGTTAGCCATCAATCATATTGATAGTTATATCCTAGAATGATTTTCAATCATTGATCAGCTGTCTGATCAGTCACAAACTTCTTTTGAGTGCGACCCCATAGGTTCGAATCTAAGCTGGTAGTACAGGAATAAATTTTTGTACTAATCAAAATAACCATCTAGCAATGGTATCCTTCGTCCGAATAGGCTGAATGATTACAAACAACATTCAATAACCATGGACTATGGTTACCGTATAATTCATCCCTTTGACCCTCAGTACTTAGGATGACTTAGAGTTAAACTGTCAACTCTTAGTCAGTACATCTATAATGTGTCTCAATCTCATGAATTCTGTAACTCCTTACAAGGATTACCCTAGCCAAGATTTTGCTAAATTGAAACATAATGTAGCACTAACTCCTAAAACTAGGAGCGATCAATCCCATCTTGACCCATACATCGACTTCGCAAGTACTTGACTGTGCCCAGAAGTCTTTCATTACTGAATTAAAATTCAGATAGTCTAGCACCAATGTATAGTGAGTTGCTTGCAAGTCACAATGGTGATCTCATGCTGGAGGGACATTTATACCCATATCCTTTGTGAGCTATTCTTGACAGCAGAGTGCTCCACAATTGGATCACGTTCAGTGAGATGTACTCTTATATCTCACTTGCATGCCATACCAATGTCTTCATACTCCTTGATTAGGTGGACAACCAACCCATATAGCACACAACGACCTACACTTGATATAGCTATTGTCTTAGTAATAGCATATCATTTGGTCACAAACAAGTTTTAAAGACTAAACGATAAATCCTCCATTATCGATTAAAATAGTCCTAAGGATTTCATCATAACAGAGGAGTTCATAAAAGAAGATGTACAACTTATGATGAAAATATTAAATAACTTTATTAATCAACAGTTCATATATAATTTATATATATGAGTACAACCGTCAACAAGCTGATGATTGGCTTTGGGATACAATTTCTAACACCTACTATCAGGAATATTTAAGATTAGGATTTTAGAATTTAGGTTTTATAGGCATGAACTGTTAATGGTCCTATGACCTCTAGCTCACGATCTCGGGTCGGGAACATAGCAATCTGGCTTTTAGAATTTGAGCCATAAAGAATTAGGATCAGGAAGAAACTTGCAGCCCAATTTAATCAATAGTGCTTCATTCATAAATTCTGGATTTATAATGCCCAACTACCTGAGGCTGTAAGTTTACATGGCTGATTCCATGACTGAAGAAACATATATACCGACAGCCGTAACGATGCACCAGCAAAAGAGTCTTCAATGTGTTCAGCCATCTCCTCAAGTACATTCATGGAAAACTAAGAAGTGGACATACAGTAAATGGGAATAGAACACAACCGACTTGATAAGAATCACCTTCCCTATAATGAAAGCCAGCAGCGTTTGCGGAGTTTTATCAAGATTAAAGCCGAACCAAATATATAGGAGACTTTGAGAAAGTATTTGGAATACAACAGTTTCTTTTGGAAGGTGAATTGTGGTGTTCCTGAAATTTTGACTTTTTATAATTTATGGTTTGTTTCCCCCTTCTGCCATTCTCTTACCCTGACTCGTCTCTTTGGTTGAAACCAAGGCTTCAATGGCATGAGTCCCTCATGCACAGCATATTTTACAGTTAGAGTATCGGGCCATCCCAACATCCCGTTATTATATCATCTGTTCATTGCTTAAGAGATCGATCGTAGAACTTTCACCCGTAGTTCACGATTTATCCTTTATTACAGAGATAGATGGACAACATTTAATGACATACAGAAATAATGCTGGTGGTGTGCCACACAACTGTTTTGATTAAATAGCCTTGATTTGACATGCCGACCATTCATGCATTGATTTGTAAGGAATTTATTGAGGGCACATATCAAATGAATGATCCATTCCTTTGACAAACCATCTGCTGATAAATCTTAATCACATATTTCTCTGTAAACCAGCTTGTTCTCTACTAAGCGCCCTTTCTTTAAGCCGTAGGATTGTGAAATTAGTTTGGTACTAGTCACGGATTAAGAATCCCTTCACATGATCCTTCATATCCTCCGGCTTTCAAGGACTTGGAAGTCAACATGTGTCGGTTGATCAGTACTCCATTCCCTTTTGTTCTTTCTTTATCAACATCTCTTTGTTCTTCATGGCAACTTGATCGAACTCCCATCAGATATTTACATATTCTTGTACCATTTATTGTACACATCGTGAAAAATCAGAACTTTCCTACTGTAAGTCTTGGTCTCGTACTTTGGTCCAATTTCCACAATAATAATCTAGTATTCAATGTTTCAGTTGATAAGAAGCTTGTTAGAGAATGATTTGTTTTTGCTTCAAGATTCAAATTACATACTTTCGGGTCAATAAGATCAACCTCATGGTCTGGTCTACCATTCTCTCCTCAGGTTGATGGTTGACTCTCATAGCAGACGTGAACAGGTTATCATATTAATCTTTAAAGCTGACTGGGTGTTATTGAAAACACTGCTAATGAAGAAGTTTCAAGGATCAAAAACAATGCTGATAAAAGAACCGACCATATAAAGTTCTCATAGGTTGTTTATGTAAACTTAGGAAATGGATTTTGATTGTGATGTATAATAGAACACCTATTCATTCTATTGAAGCTTTCCTTAATTATTCATGTTTCCTTTGACTTTTCAGGAGCGAACCAGGTTTGTTGCCCTGCCGGATGAGATAATTGCCAAATTTTCCGTCCATGCGGTTGAAATTCTACGGCATGCATTTTTATGCTGGTCAAGAATGGAAGCAGCGGAGTCCCGCAAGAATTGCGGGTGGAACATGAGAAGCTACTCGTCGCTTCCTATCCCCAAGCAATTCTATCTTATCTTTTCATTTGTTAGATGGTTCTTTACCACACTCAAATAAAATTGTTGATAGGAAAGGGGCTTGGAAGATGGAATCCCATGTGATAAGAGCCATGGTCTTGTTGCTATATGCTTGTTCACGGGGTCTCGGTTTCCCTGCAATGAGTATAATATTGCCTTGCCTTTTTCAAAATATACACTGTGTACCCTCAAGGATCATCCGAAAGAAGCCGCTTAACGGCCGGGTTCTTAATATCTGATGATAAAGTAGAGTATATTTGGGGATGGCAATTGTGGCCAACCCACGGATACCCGTTCCAAATAGAGCTGGTTTCATCCGACTTATTTAAATGTCTGGAGGTGGATGAGTTCTGCATAAAATATTCGAAATAGATTCGAGTCAAATATAGATAATGATATATTCTGCTCTGAATCTAATGCAATATAATTTTAATCTAAATCCCTTCTTTCAAAATTATAACTATTTTAGAATGTTAGTACGAAGAGCTTCTTTTCTGATCTAATCTAACTCAATCTGTCTTATCTATTTAACCTAATTTGATCAAAACCATCTACTTCACCCAGCCCAATCCGAGATGTGTGCGGAGAATATAGGGATGGGATTTTTAAGTATAGAATGGTTTATTCGTGGATTTGATCCCCATTGTCATCCCTAATCTAATTACCTCTTTCAAATGCAAAGCTATAAACTAACCTTAGTGTCTTACGTAAATATGTAATGCATTCAATGAGTGCCAGTGGTGATGGGCAATAGCTTTATAATGCGTTGATAAAGGAAGAGAGAGAGGGTGACACCTAGCTCTACGCCTCAACTGATCGTTGATAAAGGAAGAGAGAGAGAGAGGGCAATAGCTTTTATACACTTTTATAATGTGCTTCCTACTTTCTGACTTCTGATTTTGCCCGCACAAACTCTTGCCAATGTTAACAATGGAACATTATTGAAAGGAGAGATTTTTTTTTTTTTGGGTACAATGGGGTTACGTAACCAAAACAACAAACTAAAACAGAAATCAAACCACAAAAACTCAGAACCTAGGAAAGCCAACACCCTAGGCATTAGCAAAGATAAGTTCTCTAATATGTATAGGAAGATCAACAGCAAAAATAAAATCAAAATTCTATGACAACCCAACTAATATAGATGTCTTAGTCGATCAATACCTTGATTCGGTGGATTGAATCCGAAAGGATCGAAAATCAAGCTAATTGCATCTGACCCTATCGATTTTGTCACTGAGCTAGAATGGCCATAACTTTCTCATCTAGCATCAAAATTGCTATTATAATCTCATTTTGGAAAGCTGTTTTCATGCTTTACGAGATGGTACTTTGCTGTCACTTCAAATTTCAGAGCCTAAATCTATTGTTTGATAAGTCTATAGGAGCTCGGAAGAATCCTAGACGAATTAAGACTTTAATTCTTGTCTTAGTCTTTTCCTCTTTTGTTTCAAATTTCTTTTGCTGTTTAGTTAGGACTGTTATTCTATAAATACGGCTCTTTAGGCTATTATTGTAGTTGGTTTAGTTTATTTTTATGATTATTGAAGCAAAAACTCCAGAGAAGGGAGTTTTTTTTCTCTCCTTTGCTGTTTTCTTATTTCATGCATCTTCTTCTCTTTCCATCAAAATGTGGTCTAGACTATATTAGTTAGTATCAAAGCCCGAGTAATCCTTGAGGGGAGATGCTTCCCTATGGTCTAGATGGTGGGTGGTAGTCGCAAGAAGAACCAACCTACAAATTGGGCGGTGGCGGTCCATGATGATATCACATAGTGAAAATGAGATTTGATGAACGAGTGTGAAGATTTGAGGAGATAGATGGTAGATCTAACTATACATCTTATGCGTTTGAAAAATTGGGATGCAAAATTTGAGGTAGAACTAGAAGATCACAGATTTGATGGGGGGGCTTCAGATTTCGAAAACCCCTTCCACAGGGGTATTCCATCCATCGACGAAAAGGTCATGATGATTCATTCGAGTGATCAATCCATTGGTATGATTCCATCAGAGTAGATTTATCTGAATATTTGGATAGTCTACAAATAGAGGTGTTCCTCAATTAGCTAGATCAGATCGAATGCATCTTCGAATACAAGGAGATTCTTGATGATAAGAAGATGAACCTTGTCACCTTGAAGTTGATAGGACGGGCGTCTGCCTAGTGGCAACAGTTGAAGAAAATCAGAGAGCATAGATGCAAGACAAAAATCTAAGACTATGAGAAGATAAAGAAGGTGTTGAGAGAGAAATTTTTGCCCTTCAACTACATGCAATCCCTATTCTAGTGTTTGTAAAACTTTCGATAAGGGTCTAGTTATGTAGATGATTATATGAAGGAGTTTGACCAACTGGTTGCTAGAAACGACCTATGGAGAATGAAGAGCAGATGGTCATGAGGTATCTTGGTGGATTACAGCAGTAGATGTAGGATGTTTTGAGACTCCATATCTTGTGGATGGTTAAAGAAGCATACCACCATGTTATAGTCACTGAGGATCAGCTACGATGTAGGATTATATCTAGATTGGATCCTCCCGTGCAAAGCAACCAAGCATCAAAGAATCAATCCCAATGTCATACAGCTTCTACCCTTCTGTTCGTGTTGCTGTTGATACAAGGTCCGCAAAGCCAGCCCCGATGGGATCTTCTATACTATGATGCTACAATTATGACGAGATCGGGTGTACATAGAATGAGTGCAAGAAGCTTGTGGGATGGTCCGCAAAATAGTTGTTGGTTGAAAAAGAAGAACCATCTGATGAGGAACAAGAGCCTACCTATGATGAAGGAAGTAAGGAGGAGGATGATTTTCTATTATTTGGGGATAGAGGAGAGGCTCTAATTGTTCGTAAGAGCCTGCTTGCTCCAAAAAAAGAGGAAGAAGATTGGAGGCGGATCAATATCTTTTATATCGTTGCATCATTGAAAAAAAGTTTGCAAAGTCATCATCGATGGAGGGAGCTATGAAAACGTCATCTCCTAAGAGGCTGTCACGAAACTGAATCTAACCACCAAAAAGCATTCTCGACCTTACAAGTTATCTTGGTTCCGAAAGGGAAGCGAGGTAGTTCTCGATAGTCACTATCTTGTGTCATATTCAATTGGATAGAAATACTTCGACAAGGTTTGGTGTGACATCATTGCCATAGATGCCTGTTATCTACTTTTGGGGAGGCCATGGTAATATTATCGTAGCATCACTCATGATGATTGTCAAAACACCTACACATTCTAGAAGGACAATTAAAAGATCACCCTAGCCTCGATAAAGGAGGAGGATCTTCCTAAATCAAAGTAGAGAGTAGCATCAATCTTCTGATAAAGTATTCCTACTTGAAGGAAGAAATGGAGGCTGGCGACATCTTGACGATGGTGGAGAAGGGCCAGTTGATTGAGCAAGAAGTCTCATCCATGGTATATCCTATCCTTCAAGATTTTGCTTATATTTTCCTAAAGATTTGCTTGCAGGACTAAACCTGAAAGATACATTCATCATTATATCGATCTTGTTCTAAGAGCGAGTCTATCGAATAAGTCGGCATATCACATGAGTCCTGCTGAACATCAAAAGTTGCAGTGGTAGGTCTAGAAGTTGCTGGACAAGGGCTACATCAGACCAAGTATGTGTCCATGCATAGTGCCTACTCTGTTGGTTCCAAAGAAGGATGGCTCATGGCGCATGTGTATAAACAATAGAGCAATCAACTGGATAACCATCAAATATCGATTTTTGATTCCAAGGCTAGACGCCATGATTGATCCACTTGCTCGAGCCAACATCTTTTCAAAGATTGATTTGAAGAGTGGCTACCATCAATTAAGCATCTGGCTTGGGGATGAGTGGAAGACAACCTTCAAGATGAAGGAGGACCTGTATGAGTGGCTGATAATGCCGTTTGGACTTTCCAATGTATCGAGCATTTTCATGAGGCTGATGAACCACGAGATGCAGTTGTACCTTGATAAATTTGTCATGATTTATTTTGATAACATTCTTGTTTACAGCCCTACTTTGGAAGCTCATCTACAGCATCTTAAGAAGGTTCTTGGTTGTTGATCCTATAATTGATTTTGATGATTATTGATGAACACTTAAATTAAGTCACTAGAGACGCATAATTATATTTAATTACTCTTTATTTATTAAGAATTTGATGCACTTTAGTCTATTTTGCAGGTGATTGGGAGTTTGGATTCATACAATTTAAATTGGATTCAAATCAGATCAGATTTGAGTGAATTAGGCAACCAACTCCCATTCCATTGTGAACGTGACTTATTTATGAAGTGATCAGATGCAAGCTCAAGATTCAAGAGTTCAGATTAAAAGATAACCCTTCATATAGAATTAAGTATGAACATGACTTAAATATCAATAACTTAGATTAAAAGATTACTCTTCATGAAGATCCAAATGTGAACGCGACTTATCAATCAACGGAGAAGAAGCAACATGAAGATCAATGGTCTTTATTCATACCACCACCCCTCTCATGAAAACCCTAAGAAGTGGATGCCCCCTCCTCTATTTCACGCTAATTATTCCATGCCATGCTAATATTCTTCACGCACGCCCTTCCCTTCTTTGTTACATGCCAAAAGAAATCCTTCATGCTGCCATAACTCCCCACGTGCCTCCAAAACCCCTCATGCCCTCCCTTATTCAACGCCTCCCTTTCCTAGGGGCCTCCAATTTTTTCTCTCTTAACCCACATCACAAACCCTAGCGCCCTACCTTCCACTATATAAATAGTGCCCTAAGGCCTCCATCTTTTGGATCATCATCCCCTTATGGGGATCATCCCCTCCTTCTCTTCTCCATCAAGCCAATGCCCCAGAAGCTCTCTTCAAGCTGCCACTCCCCTCTCTGATCTTCTTTCTCTCTTTCTTTAAATTTAGAGGAGGTACTAATCCTAGCACACCTTCCATCAAATTTAGGAGAGGTTCTAATCCTACTACCGCGATCCTTCTTTTCCATATTCTCATACTTTCATCTACCTTTTCTCCTTGGAGTTCCTAGATTAAGCCTTTCAACCATCCTACAGCTGTCTGTATGGAGGAAGATGAAGGATTTAAGGAGGCACATCTATCATCGAGTGTAGCTAGAAGATCAACTTGGTTAAATCGTCTTATATCACATTTTTGTTTCTTTCTTTTATGTATGCTTCTTTATTTGATCAATGAAAATATTTTATTATAATTTTTTATTTTTTAATTCTTATAATTTTTATTTTTTTTAATTTTAAATAATTAGCTAAGATCTCTGTGGATACGATCCCTACTCACCCTATCTACATAGTAGTAAGTAAGGTTAATTTTGATATGCTACGGCACGCATCAAATTTTGGCACTATTATTAGAGATTTTGGCATGATTGTTTGAAAAAAAAATCAAAAAAATCAAAAAAAAAAATTTGTTCTTATTTACTGCTTTATTTTATTGCATGGTTACTTTATATGCTTGACTGTTTTACGGCTTTATATTTTAAGTTGATTATTTTCTTCTTTTGCACTCTTGCTTTTATACATTATTTTATTGATTAATAATTTAGCTTTTATTGTTAGTTAATTTACTTTACTTGCTTAATTACCTTCTATTTACTCTTTTAAAATTTTTGCCTGATATTGCTTTTCATATATGGTAGATTTACTGCTTCTAGCTAGATTACTTTATTTGCGGACATAAAAAATTTTTTTGCTTCCTATAGCTTAGTGATTTACTATTTTTTATAGTTTAGAATAATTTACTACTCTTAAAGTAGTTTTGAGTCCTTGCTTTATTTATAGGTTACCTAGTTGTCTTTTAATCTTAGCATAATTTACTTCACATTTAGTTAGATTCTATAAATCTCTTCAAATCTAATTAACTTAATTAAAACTTATTTTTTATTCTTCTTTCTTTAAATAACTTAATATAAAAGAAATAAAATATACATCTTATAACACTTAACTAAAATAGAAAAACTAATTAAACTTTGAAAGTTTCTTACTCGTATTGGACATCCTCTCTTTTTGCATTGCATATTTATATAAAACATCTTAAGGGTATAACCCATAAACAACATAAGGAGGGGATTTCATCATCCTCCTTTGGCCCATAAACCATCATCCTACATTTGTATTAACCTAAGCCTTTCAATTAAAATTAATTAGACGTCAGTCCCTAAGGAACTCGAGCTCAATAGGACAAGTGACCTCGAAAGTTGAATCAGATCAGACCTAATTGATCAATTGATGTCGAAAAAAGTGGTTCAGGGATTATATTATTGAAAAATATATCTCAAAAACCAATCGTCAACCTATTGACGGTTGAGCAACTTTGTATTGTAATTGATTTGTTAATAATAAATATATTTTTGATATTTTCATCACAAGTTTTCATCTTCTAATGAACTACATTGTTGTGATGAAGTCTTTAGAACTTGTTGGGTATAAAAATACCCTTAGCCGAAGTTCTCGACAGGTGGCACCCATCCAGACTTTTCAAGGATGGATCCTGCTAGCGCCTGTTAGACTGCTCCAGGTGCACTCACGGCTCCGCTGTTTGCCGACCTTCTACAGTTCTCACCGGGCTCCGCTACTGACCGATCTTCTACAGTGACAAGCGACAGGCTGGGTTCCTTTCAGGTTTTGTCGACGATCGAACTTCACCAACAGCAGGTCCCTACTAGTACCAGACCTCGCTCGAACTCCTACGGGAGCCGGCCCGTCTCAGCCAAGCTCCTACGGGAGCGAACAGAGAGATCCGAACTCCTACGGGAGCATACAGATTCACCCGGACTCCTACGAGGAGCC
>KE507171.1:123694-134960 GCA_000441515.1 Elaeis oleifera
TCTTCTATGTAAAAGAAAAAAAAATTATCCACTTACCCTGGATTAGTGAGAAATTTTATGGTAAATGAAGTAGGAGTTAGAAGTCTAGTTCTAAAGTGAAAGATGTGAAGATAGATGGTGTCAAGGGTATCAAGGGTATTAGTGCCAACTAGCCGAGTATGGAGATGCAGCTACTATATCATATGATCAACAGGATCATCTTCATGGGCATGCATCACATTCTTTAGAAGATTCTATTTTGTATGCCAGCACTTATGCTATAGCAGATGATAGGATCGAGGAGCTAGTAGACCAACAGAATAGACAGATAGCTCCACCTTCATAGACCAACCATCTAGAGGGCAGCTTATGATTATCTGATAGATTGAATAAGGATGCATTCATCGAGAGAGTTTTCATCAAGATCGTGACTTCGGTCTGTATAGAGCTTTAGAGGTATACTTCAGAGACACAATAGGTGAGATGAGATATGATGGAGGTTCTATCTTTGGTCAGAGAGGAGTCAGCCAGATTAATTCAAGTACTTACTTCAACAAGAGAGGATGTTCGTGATCGAGGCCAGTCATTTGAAATATCAAACCACTCTCTCCTTCTAATCAGCATGGACTTACATCTTAGGATTATCCTAACCTATACTTAGGATGCTAGGATTTCTTTCATAAAGCTTTAGTAACTCTAGCAATCAACTTCTACCATCAGTATAAGAATTAGTTCTCATACATGTATGTTTTATGTTTTTATCATATTCTATATTCATGTTTCGGATAATCAATGAAATTTAATCTTTTATAGAAATTCAATATGCTTGATATTTATACTTGTGCTTGATTAAAATTATGCATTATTTATAAAACTAAAGGGGAGAAAAATATGTTCTTAGTAAGCTTATTTGAGAATGAATATGCATATGTTAAAAGAAAAGGGAGAAAACAAAGAAAATAAATTTTGTGGCATCTATTATGCAAAACAGAGGGAGAAAACACTATTTGAATGTTATAAGAGAAATTATTATTAATCTTAAAAGAGAGATTATTGATAAATAATTATACTTTACTTACCCTATGGATTTATTTGAGTATTCTTATGGTTTTGATTGTTTAATTCATTTTAAGCAACTATTCATACTTAACATATTTTGATTATATTATCAGTTTTTAACAATTAATTAGTATCAAAGCTTATTTTGATCTTAAAAAGAGAATTTATTAATGAATGTTGATACTTTCCTCTGATTGATTATTTTCAAAAATTGAATTTAAAATATGCTCTTCTTGAACCTTTTGAAGTTGATATCAAGCAAAATATCTCAAGAAATCTATCATTTGTCTTTAAATCTAAATAATTAAAGAAAATTTTAGTTTTGTTCAATTGATATCAGATAACTTACTATATGCTTTATATTTATTGATCTATTTTTGATAAAAAGAAAAAAAAATTTTATCTCAAATTTGATTGTGCAAAGCTATATTCTCGATAAGATATAATTTGAAACAAATCCAAGAAATCAATATATTTTTTGAACTTAATTGCTTTATACTTCTCATGAAAAAATAAATAATCTTTTGAATAATAACTAAAATCTTTTAATTTGAAAGATTTGCTAATATCAATTCCAATTGATTTATCATTCTAAATTTTAAACTATTTGATTTGAATTGATATATCTTTATCACTTCAAAACTAAATAACTGGTATCAAAAATTTTTGAAAATGTTACTATTTCAAAAAATCTGGTATCAAGCTAAATTTGAAACATATTTTTATATTTTGCTATAATTGATTATTTTTAAGAATAGATTTAAAATGTATTCTTTTTAAAACCTCTAATTGGTATCAAAATAATTGCTATTTGGTTTGTTTTTCAAAATGATTGATATCAAGAAGATTAATTTTCACAATGATATTAGACAACCTATTTTGCTTTGTACTTCATTGCTTTATCTCTTAGCAAAAAAAGAATATCTTATTTCAAATTTATTTACTTTGATATCATGTTTTGCTTTGATTTTACTCTGATACATTCTTGGTATGATGTTATTTGAGATAAATTAAGAAATTAATATCACTTCTAAATTTAAGTATTTGATGCTTTTTTAAAAAAAAAGACTTTTGAAAAACTAAACTTATCTTATGAAAATTCTTGTTTTGAAAAGCTTTATCCCTCTCAAATCCTTGAAACTCAAAGTCTATTTATAATTAAATTTGAGATGCCTTTTAATGCATTAACTTTATTCAAAAAGGGGAAGATATGTTCCTAAATCTATATTGATCAAATGATGAAAGATAATTTTTTTTGATAGTTGCTATTTGGGTTAAATCCTAAGATATTTGATATTAAGAAGAATTAAATTGATTATTTTTCAAAGATATAAACTCAAACTTCTTTCAATTGATATTAAGCAGAATTTCTCAAGAGTATTATCACAATTGGTATCATAATTTTTATAATTGATATCAAATAGTTTATTCATACCTTAAATTCCATCATTTTATCTTTTGACAAAAGAAAAGTATGCTATATCACAATTCTGAATTTTCATAGCTATATTCTTACTATTGCATTGTTTAAGATAAACTCTTGTGATATATTTTTGAATGATATACTTTAACATCGAAAATGAGAGAAGTATTTTCAAGACTATATTGTTCAAAAATTTTTGCTATTAGATTTTTAAAGCCCAAGTACTTTTAATTCAAATTGAGAAGTACTTTTGCATCTATATTTTTAAGAAAAAGGAGAAGTCTTGATCCGAATTTAAAAGTTAAACTCAAGTTGAATTTAAAAGGGGAAGAACTTAAATAAATTCTAAAATTTAATTTTTTAGATGATTTTGATGTGATTTTGATTTAAAAATTTGAAAGTCAAATTCTAAAATTTAATGTAATTCTTCTTTGTGCTTTCTTATGCTATCAAAAGAAGGAGAGTTATGTTGAGTATATGCTCGAGATGATCATATGCTTGAAATGCTTAAGTTGATCACTTGATTCATTATGCTCGAGATACTCATTCGTTTGTTTGAAAATTATATATATATAATGAGTATGTTATGTTGAATATAATTTTGGATGTATGCACTTTTGAATATAATGGTAATATTTATGAAGTATGTGTTTACAAGTATTTACTTATTCACTTCATATTTATATTGCTAACAAGTATTTCCTTATTCACTTCATATTTATATTGATAAAATCAATTGAAACACATAATTTGCTTATTATGCATATACTCAAAGTTTTGTCATTATCAAAAAGAGAGAGATTGTTGACCCTATGATTGATTTTGATAATTATCAAGCTTTACTTAATTATAATTCTAATCATATATTTCAAGATTTGATATAAAATTTTTCAAACATCCAAAATGAAGAATTTATCTTAAGGATAAATTCTCTCAAGATGCCAAACCAAAGTACTCAAAATAATAAATTCTCACAAGTATGGATGGCTCATTATGAAGATAAATGAAATTAGAAGAAGTAAATATCATTTGGAAGCATTGGGGTCAAAAAAATTTAAGATTGAGAGGCTGAAATATGAAGAAAATAAAGTTGGAAGGTTTGGAGCCAACTCTAGAAGGTTTTGAGTCAACTTTGGCATGTTGGAAGAAGACTGGTATAGATCTAAGTCGACTTAATGTCAATTCGAGCCAACTCTCTTAGAAAATATAGAAAATTATATTTTCAAGATCCCTACTTAAGCCGGCTTGATTTCTATCTGAGCTAACTCGCCTGTTGATAAGTGCATAAATATGATCAAAGAAGCATTAATTTATAGACTAAATGATATTTATTCTTTTAGAATTGATGCTTCTTCATATATTTTATAGAAAAGAGGTGCACCAATATGAAAAGCCTAATCCACAGGCTTAATGGGATCAAATAGGACTAAAAATGGAGTTAAAATGGGTTCAAAATCAAGTCAAAAATCAACCCAAACTAATCCATAAGCTGGCCGGTCCACCATGGACCACTTGGTCCATGAGAAGCCTGGTGAGCTGCGTGAGAAGCTACAGTAACATCTTAAATGGTCTTTCACATGCCTCACAACGGGAACAGTGAAATTTTGGCGCTATCGTGTGGTCAGCAGCAAGCCTGGGCAAGATCCAATGGTGGATACGAGTGCCAATCTGATGAAGCCCTTCTAGGCATTTTGATGATGATCTGACGGCTTGCAGCAGTCCCTGAAGCATGATCCAAAGGACCTACAGGCTCACGATTTGCTGAAGAGTCTATGCACTATCCAATCTAAATAAGAATTTTATACAGGATTCCATGGTGACATGAATAGGCATGTGGATGTTGAACGCAGCATGAACACAAATGCAAGGATGCAGGGAGGTTGTTGTACACGAGGCAGGGATGCTGATGCGACATGACTCCCTGGGATGCACAACAAATTAGAAACTCTTCCTTTAATCCCACAACAAATAAAACCTCCTTCCTCAGAGAGCCTATAAAAAATCCACATATCCCCTCTCGGAGATCATCTAATCTTTTCTCAAGTTTTTATATTTGTAGATTTTGTTATACCCAAAACCCTACCTCCACTCATCCTTGATCCTCAAGCCCTTTTGTTTTACTTTCTTCCATCCTTCCAACACACGAGTAGGAGAGTCAGCCATAGGAAAGTTGGCCCAAAGCTAAGAGAGAGAGAGAAGCCAAGTTCTATGGGATAGATTGGGAGCTTTGCTTTATTTTATTTTTTATTTTTGTTCTGACTCCAAGCCTCATTAATGGCTTAGGAGTCAAAGACTTTGTATCAAAATTTTTTCAGCAATAAATTAGTTTTTTTTTCTTCAATTTAATTTCTATAATTTTAATTTCTACAGTAGAATAGTTTTTTAATTTCTACAAGTTAAATTCTAGCAAATAACATACGATTTTATATTTTTTGGCTTCAAATCAAACTATGTCTAACTGAGCAATCCTTCTGGAGTTTGTGATGAAGCTAGACTATGAATAAAAGCCTTCTCCTTTGAATTTCTTTCTATATTTTTAATTTTAAGTCCTTCTCTTTTCATCTCTCTTGTCAAGAGACTTGATGGGCTATAGTTGGGTCAGAATTTCTCCATAGTCCATACTTGATTCGGTCCAAGAGGGGAAGAGAGGTAGAAGGCTCACAATTCTCTAAAATCCTTTTTTCTTCTTTCCTATAGAACTAAGATGGGTTGCAGTTGGGTTTGAGCTCATTCATAGCCTATACTTGGGTAATACAAGAGAAGAAGTTGAAAGGAAAGTCACTTAACTAGGGTAAAACCGAAATACTTAATAGATCATAGTTGAGTTAAATCTCTTCATGATCCATGCTTGTTTATATTTTATATCTTAATCAAGAGACATCATAAAAAAATCATAGAAAGACTATCTAATTCATTGGTCTAGTAGATTCAAAAGTCTTAGATCTTTTAGATCATTTATCTTTACAATTAATTAATTTAGTGCTTTGGTAGTTAGTAATCTAACAAACAAATTCTCCTCCTCCCTATTAAAGTTCACTTGAGCAAGTATTTGAACACATCTTAAAAAAATCAATTTCTTATGGGATCGATCCGTATTTATTGAACGTGCTTCATTGCACACCGTACGCTTACGGTATCATTTAAGATACATCAAGTTTTTGGTGATATTGCTGGGGATTGGCATGTTTAATTGTGTCTAAATTTTTGCTCTTCGTGCTTTTAGTTTTTGTGTTTCATATCTGTCTCCTTTATCTCACTTTATATTAAGTTGGTGAGTGTTGGAAGTCAAATACGTGTTTTTACTTTTTCTTTTGTGTACTTACTAGATTTTATTTGCTATTAATTTTTTAATTAAAATTTGTTTGTTTTTATTGCTTTGTTGCATTACACATCCATAAAATACTTTAAGGGTAAAATCCATTAACAATATATGGTGGAAATTTGATCATCCTTCCTTAGCCCACAATTCATTTTCTTGCATCTGCATAACCTAACTCTTAAATAAAATTGATTAGATGCCAGCCCTAGGAATATCTGAGCTCATTCGGATAAGAGAATCCAAGAGTTGGATCGGATTCAAGTTGGTTGGTCTGTCGGTGTCTAGTAAAGTAGTTCAAAAACTATATTCCAAAGAAAGGTTGTTCTTTAATTAAGTCCATTGTGAAAGCACGGAGAGCCTCCTACCAATCTCATACTTATCTGATCGATTCGGTTAGCCAATTTCGAGTTTAAAGTACTCGAAGGCAATCTTGACAGTTAGGAGCTGTCTAGAATTAGGAGAACCCTAGTTAAGATCTCTCTTCTTTTCTTTGATTGAAAATTTGATTGAAATAATAAAATAAAAATAAAAAATAAATTTAATTTAAATTTTTAAATAAAAAAATAGAAAACAAAGTGAATTCTCCACTTTTTTCATGAAAAAAGGTATCGGATCGATTAGAAGAACTGATTTGATTCCTATTTCAAATCCAACAACCTCTACAATAGGAGAACCCAATTAGCCCTAAATCCTTAAGGATTTATATTATCCAGTCAGTTCCATTCAACCTTCTTACATCAAGTTGCCCCAACCCACTATAAATAACTTTGAAATTAAACCTCAAATTATCAATATGCTTCCAAAATTCATGGGAATAGAAGATGCATACATATTCATTAGAGAGTTTGAAGAGGTTTGTGCAACCATGAGACTGCAACAACTATCAAAAAATGAGGTTAAGTTAAGATTGATCAATTTTGCCCTTAAGGACAATGCTAAAAAGTGACTCTATAGTTTTCCAAACCAATTTGTCACAACCTGGAAGGGATTTATAGGATTATTCCTAAAGAAGTTCTTTTCCCACAATAAAGTAGTTAGGATTAGGAATGAGATAATCCATTTTTACCAACTAGCTGGCGAATCATTCTAAAATACTTCGATCGCTTTAAGAACCTCTTAACCTAATACCCATACCATGGAATAGAGACCTAGAGGCTATGCCAGATAATTTATGAAGGACTAGATTCAAATTTCAGAATCATACTAGAGTCCATGTGACAGGGTCAATTCATATACAAGGAACCCACTAAAGCTTGGCAATTTCTAAAAGATCTAGCTAAAAAGAATTTACAATGAAAATAACTAGGGAACCTGATAGACCTACACCCTCGAGAGGTGGAATGCACCAAATTTAGACTTTCCTAGCTGTAGAGGCCAAAATTGCAACCTTAGTATGTAGGTTAGAGGCCTTAGAACTATAGAGACTGGGTAGTGTAAACCAAGTATCTGCATCCATGTGCAATGGGTGCAGTGCACCAGACCATGTCCTTGAGGAATGCCCCTTCCTGATGAACCCAATAGATATTGGATGTGCACAGGTAAATACCACATATCAAAGATCAGTGAATAACCCCTATGCACCCACATATAACCTAGGATGGAGGAATCATCCAAACTTCTCATGATCACAAAATCCAAATGTAGATGGTCCCAGCTTTAACCAATAAAATCCAAGGCCTAACTGTTGCAAAAAAACATAAGATTTCATGCATCCATTTCAAAAACTTTTGCTGCAGAATGAGCTAGATTAAATCTTTTAATCTATAAATTCATGCATAAGATCAAATCTTAAAATACCTACAGAAGGATCTATGACATGATATACAATGTATAAAAATTTAATTTAAATCAGCAAGCATGTGAAAAAATTAGCACAAGGAGTAGATCATATCTACAGCTACTAGGGTTCCGAACCCTATACCTGTGCATGGATAGATGAACACTACAACTGAAACTCATGGATCTAAAGTTTTGTTGGTCGCTCACAGCTACACAAGATGTCCGATCTCTATGGATCGTCCACATAAAGCTCTCAAACTGATCAGCCTTCCATGGGAGTGCTAGCTCGCGTGGATGGCTTCTGATGGTAGATCTGATTTGATCTCTTTCTTTGATTGCCCCGAACCTTTCGATGTCAAAGACAGATTAGAGGAGATGCTTAATGGTAGAAAAAAAATCAAAGAAGAACTCTCTTCTCTCTAGTATTTTTTCTCACATGAAAATCTTGAAATAATTCTAGGTCTCTCACCCAAAGAGGAGTTGGATCTCCTCCAATGCTCACACCAAAATGATAGTGCCCAGCCCAGATCCTAACACCCCAAAGAGAGGTTTGGCTCCTCTCTTTCTCATCCCTCTCACATGGTGAAAAGTGGAGCATAATTGGCACACAAAAAATCATAACCTTTATGGTTGCCAAACATAAGGTGAAGAGGTTGGATAGGGATCAAATTGAGTTTGAATTCAAAATTATTTTGAATTCAAACTCTATCAAATTTGATCCTCACCCAAATCCATCCTAAGAAGGGACAAATAAGAGGTGTGGGGCATGGAAAAAACTTAAGGAGCACTCTCCTTTTGTCACACAAAAGGAGTCCTTCACAAGGTGGCCGACGGGTGGTTTGAATATGATAGGGATTAGGATTTTGAATTCAAACTATTTTGAATTCAAATTAAACCACCTCTTTTTATCCATGGTGGAGACAATAAGGGGCTCTTACTGGAGTTTTTCTCACACACAAACTTATTTGTGCGATGAGAAGTGGCATAGAAAAATGATGTGGTGCAAGGGAGGAAGTCCAACTAATTTGGACTCTAGGATTTTGATTATTTGCTTCTTAATTAGGTTTCATCCAAACCCAATTAATTTAGACCTAAATAAAGATGAGTTAGCCTAATCTATTTAGGTACCCAAAATTCAAATCTAGTTAGGAATAGATTGAATCCAAATCTTGATCAAATCAGGACTAATTCTTCCTTAGCGATCAGATCATCCCATAACCTAATCGGATTTGATCTAATTGAATCCAATTAAATTAGACTTGATCCAAACTTTAATACTCAATCAAATTGAGTTAATCAATGATCTAATCACTGGTCAATCCTTCTAAATTTAACACTGAGCGAATAATGTTATTGCAACTATTGCATAGGGTTAATTATCAATCGTATTAATGATTTTATCCTCGGACTATTCTCAATCACCGATCTGTCAATTGATCGGAGAGAAATTTCTAATGTGTGTGATCTCATAGATTTAAACTTAAGTTGGTAGCATATGAATAAATTTTATACCAATCGGAGTAACCATCTAGTAATAGTATCCGACATTCGGATAGGCTGAATGTATGCAAAGTAACACTCAGAATCTACTAATATATGGTTACCATATAATTCATCCCTTTGACCCTTGATGCTCAGGATGACTTAGAGTTTAAACTGCCAACTCTTAACAGTACATCTAATATATGTCTCAAGCTAATAAATCCTGTGACTCTTCACAAGTATTGTCCTGGTCAAGGTCTTACTAAATTAAACACAAAGCATTTTGTCCAATCCCATGGAGTGGTCAATCCCATCTTGACTCTTATATTAACTTCACAACTACTTCATTTTGCCAAAAAACTTTTCGATCTTGAATTAAAATTCAGGTAGTCCGATACCAAAACATAGTGAGTTGCTTGCAAGTCACAATGATGATCTCAGGTCGGAGGGACACTTATATCCATATCCCTTCAGAGTAACTTTTGATAGTAGAGTGCTTCAGAATAGGTCACGTTCAGTGAAATGTACTCCTACATTTCACCTGTATGTCATACCAGCATCTCCACACTCCTTAGTTAGGAGGATAACCAACTCATATGATATACAATGACCTACACTTGATATAACTATCATCCTAGTTATAGCATATCATTTAGTCATAAACTCATTTAAGGACTAAATGATAAATCCTTATTTATTGATTTAAAATAGTAATAAGGACTCTCATCATAACACAAGAGTTCGATATAGAAGATGTATAGCTTATGATGAAAAATTATCAAATAATATTTTATTAATGATTAATCATACATAATTATGTCAATTAGCTCAACCGTCAATAGGCTGATGATTGACTTTAGGATATAATTTCCAACAACTCCTACTTGAACTAAAATCAATCGGTACAGTATCGTATACCCATCTTTGATTTATGATCTTCGAACTCCTTAACCATAAGGGCTTTAATGAATGGGTCGGCCAGGTTCTCCTTTTCATTGATATTCTGAAGATCGATGTCACCTTGATCCATGATATTTCGGATATGGTGGTGGCGACGCAGAATATGCTTCATCCGCTGATGCACCTTAGGCTCCTTTGCTTGAGCTATGGCTTCGATACTATCACACTAGAGTAGAACTGAACCATCAATGGAGGTGCCATTCTAAGCTCACTGATGAACTTTCTCAATCACGTAGTTCTTTTGTAACATCAGATATCGTGATGTACTCCACCTCACATACTGAGTCGGTCACAGTTTGCTGCTTGAAATTTTTTCGACAGACTGCTCCATCATTTAGGATAAATATATATCCCAATACATTCTTGCTATCATCACGATCTAACTAAAAACTGAAATCAGTGTATCCCACAAGTTTCAAGTTAGATTCTCCATAAATGAGCCACTGGTCCTTAGTATTTCTCAAATACTTAAGGTTGATTTTTGCTACCTTCAAATAGTTCTCATCCGGATCTGACTAGTATCTGCTCACTACCCCTAATGAGTACGCCACATCTGATCTCGTACATATCATGACATATATTATAGAATCCACTATCGAGGCATATGAAATTCTACTTATACGCTTTCTCTTGAGGGGTTGTCGGATAATCTTTCTTCGAGAGAGAAATTCTATGGCCTATCGAAAGATAGCTGTTGCTGCAAAATCCACCGGCGTCGGAGAAGCTGGAGTCGATGGTGCCGCGGTCGCCGTCGGAACCTGCAAAAGAAGTCTAAATCAGAGTTGGGGTTGCTCCAGCAAGACCCTCCGACGCTCAAGTCAGTTCTCTGCCTCAACAAGAATGGAGAGCTCGAACGAAGATTTTAACAGAGTTTTGAGATAGAGACGAGAGCTTAGAGAATAACGTATCTGGACGGTCTTATTTATAGGCAGAGGATGCAACAGACTGAGAGTGACGCCTGTAACCGTCTGGTAGTGGGCCGTTCAGGAGTTTGTTACGGAGGGTAGTGGAGTAGAGACATGGACATCGTTATAGCTTGCCACATAGGCCTGTTGCGGAGAGTGGAATGATGTCCGTTGTCGTGACTTGTCAGAGCATGATGGAGCCGCGTGGGGTCCAGTGGAGTAGTGCTGCGGCCATTATTGTGGCCTGTCAGCGTCTAAACCTGTCGGCTGGAGTTCGGTAGGAATGTCTGGAGGAGCGAAGCAGCTCTGTCTGATAGGAGCTCGAATATTTCGAGGTTGTCGACGAGCCCGCTGTCGATG
>KE507172.1:8752-31406 GCA_000441515.1 Elaeis oleifera
ACTGCCCCTCGGCTAGAGAAGTGCCAACTTGAGTTGCCATAGATCTTTAGCTCTTTGAAGGTTAAATCAAAGTAGGGCTAGAGCACCGAGCTCTGATACTACTTGTTGCCCAGCTATGCAACCTAAGAGGGGGGGTGAATTGGGTTTTAAAAATTAACTTAACTTGCAACTGTGAAGATTATTTAACAATGATCAAGATAAGTATGGAGAGTGTCATTTATGTGAGGAGTAGAAGTTGGATGCAAGAATGTAAGAAGATAAAAAATTTAAAGGAAAGCAAGTAAGCACAACACAAACAAGAAGATTTATAGTAGTTCGGTGCCAACCTTGCACCTACATCCACTCTCAAAGCTCCTACTTGAGAATTTAAATCCACTAAACTGTATTCAATCCGAATACAACGTCCGAATCTCCGACTATAGCTATCTCAAACTAGAATACTTATTTTCGAGTACAAGCCAATCCAATACAATCCGATTAAAAGTTGGATCAATCTTTTCACGTTTTAGAATCCTTCCAAATAAATAACAACTCAAAATAGAGTATAAGAGTTATTCACATAAAGTACAGATGTAGCTCCTTTAATGAGCAAATAATGCTTTAAATACACTTTACACAATTAGAAGAAAGCTCTTTCTGATTTTCTCAAGATGGTTGGAGATTTGAATGAGCTCTTGAGGAGTTGGTGAACTTAAAAATAAAGCTTCTTGAACTCTTTAAGTGGGCTCTTGCTTAGGGTTGAAATGAATGCTTGAAGAACTTTTTTTAAATCTCTTTCTTCATTTGATTTCCTCCTTTAAGTCTCTTTTATAACTTTAAATAATGGTGGAGAGTAATCTGGGCTGAAATAGAGCCGTTAGAGCACATTAAATGAGCATTAAATGCAATCAAAATGGGTTAAAAACTAGTCATTGTGAAAATTTTCCGTCACAGGGATTAACTCATAGGGTCGACTCATGCTCATGGGTCGACTCATGGGGTCGACCTCTGTGGAAAAAAGCAGAAAATGACAGTTCTATAATTTTGGCCTGCAGAGCAGCAGAGGTCGACTCATAGGGTCGACTCATGCCAAGGGGTCGACTCATAGAGTGTGCCAGCCAAAAATTTCGCATACCGTTCAGCCTTTTAGCCATGAGTCGACTCATGAGGTCGACTTAAAAATATAAATCTGATTTTCTTACAAATATACTTCAAAAATATTGAAATTGCCTCCAATAGATTACACATCTTTTGTTCTTGCTCTTGAGGCTTCCAAATCAGGTCTTGATAAAATTATGATTTTGCTCCTGAAATACAATAAGTCTTTTTTCAAGCCAGAATCATTAGTAACCCCCTCAAATATTTTGTAATCATCAAAATCAATTCAAGGAGCAACACATAACTTGCTGGTAACCCAAAGCAAGCATGCTGGGTTAGAAACCAAAGGAGGGGCTTCAAATGTCATCGTTGGTGTCATCTGTGTCGCCGTCGGAGCAAAAAGATGCCGTGGTGGGCAAGGGTCGCTTCCATCGATCAATCCAACCAAATCATAGCTTTAGAGAAGAGGAAGACATTGTGCTTTCCATAGTAGATAGTTGTCGCTGGTAAGTTTGAGAGGTGGGAAGGACAAGATATTGAAGGCTGGTGAAGCAGCGGTGGTGGCCATGATGCAAGGGGTGGGAAGGAGGGCCATCTCAACAAGATCAGGGGCTTGAGAGTAGAGTTGCTCTGATACCATGAAAGAACTAGGCAAAAATGTTGTGAATGACTCTATTTTTCCTCTACGAGATTCTTCTTGTTATATAGAAAACAATAAGATACAGGTTGTTGGGATGAGTTCAAATAGAAACAACAAGATATAGGTTGTTGGGATGAGCTCAAATAGAAACAATAAGAAACTACAAATTGTTGGAGAAATCTGACTTGTATATATTCATGGGATATAGCGAGTCTCATTATGGTTATCGGTGCTTGCACATGCCAACAGATAAGATCTGCATTATTCACCATGCTGTCTTTGATGAAAAGAGATTTCTTTTGCTGAAATCTCTAGCTATAATATTGGGCCTATTAATTGTTCTCGTCAGTCTTTCTCTCCTCTGTAGGTTACACCCTTGGATGTGTCAACTACTGCTGTATCTCACCCTTGGGATCAGCCCATCGGGCAATAGGGTCACCCTTCATCCACTTCTGGGACACCTGAGCGGCCCAACTTGTCCTCATTCACTTCAGCAGAAGTGAGTTCACCAGCGAGAGATACTGGTGCACCTACACATGCAACCACTTCAATTCGTGGGGATCCATCCCACCCATCGACCTCGACAGTGCCCTCATCGCCATCAAACCATGCTATTGATGTCATTCCTCTACCGTCTGATCTCAATAATGCACAACAACCGCCGACCAGCTCTACCACGTCAGCACGCACCCACCCTATGATCACACAGGATGGTATACGGTGGGCCAAACTCTATAGTGCACAAACGAACAGTATGCATCCTCTCTCACATCTGCTAGCCTGCACTTCATTGCCTTCTAAGCCCACCTACTATAGCCAAGCTTCTAAGGATGCCAACTGGCATGCTGCCATGTCCACTGAATTTGATGCCCTTATACACAATGGAACATGGACACTTGTACCTCACACCTCCACATGAATGTGATTGGGTGTAAGTGGATTTTCAAACTTAAACAACGTCCTGAAGTCTCCATTGAGAGGTATAAGGCATGCCTTGTGGCTAAGAGATATAGCCAACAACCCAAGATTGATTTTATAGAAACATTCAGTCCTGTTATCAAAATCACAGCAATAAGACTTCTTCTAGCACTTGCAACCTCTTCTGGTTGGCCCATGCGACAGCTTGATGTGTCTAATGCATTTTGCATGGCCACTTAGAAGAAACTATTTTATGGAACAACCTCTGGATTTTGTTCATCCCTAATTTCCTCAACATGTGTGTCACCTTAAGAAGTCTCTCTATGGTCTCCGGCAAGCTCCAAGGGCCAGGTTCTAGTGACTTAGCAATTATCTACTTCAGCTTGGCTTTATGGGATCTAAGACAGATACTTCTTTGTTTTACCGTGTGAGTGGATACTCTTCTATTTATATTTTAATCTATGTAGATGATTTTCTCGTAACAGACAGTGATGCATCTGGTATTTTCTCACTCATTGATTCTCTCAAGAATGAGTTTTCTATTCGAGATCTTGGTTCTACTCATTTCTTTTTGGGCATAGAAATATCTTCACATCCAGATGGTTGCTTCTTATCCTAGCAGAATACATCAAAGATGTGCTACAGAAATCCGATATGTTGGATGCAAGGTCCATCTCAACTCCTTTGGCACTAGATTTCGATTTCAATGGGCCGTCTTCACCATTTTCTGATCCAACATTATATCGGATGATTATGGGTGCACTACAATACACTACCATCACTCACCCAGACCTCACTTATGTTGTTAACCAGTTATGCTAGCACATGCATGCACCTTCAGACCTACACTGGGTAGCTGTGAAACGCACTCTGCGCTACTTGAAGGGCACTATAACACATGGTTTATCACTCCACCATCATTCTAACCGTGAACTCAATGCATTTAGTGATGCCGACCGAGCAAGATGCACACAAGATCGGTGATCCACAAGTGGTTTTGCCATCTTCTTTGGTAGGAACTTTATCTCCCGGTACTCTAAGAAATAGTCAAGTATCGCTCGTTCAAGTATCAAGGCCGCATATAAGGCTGTTGCTAATGCCACAGCGGAGCTAATTTGGATTCAATCACTTCTAACTGAATTAGGCATTCTTCTTTATGCTCCTCCCATTCTTTGGTGTGATAATATTGGAGCCACTTATTTAGCTACTAATCCGATATTTCATGCCCGCACAAAGCACATTGAAATTGATTATCACTTTGTGCGGGAACAGGTAGCCACTAAGCAACTTCAGATCTCCTACATCTTCACTCATGATCAGATTGCGGATATCTTCACCAAAGCTCCTTCCCATCAATGCTTCACTCTCTTAAGACACAAGCCTCAGGTGGTCGAACCCCATTCTGCTTGCAGTGGCATATTGAAGCCAAAACTACCAAATAACAACAAGCCACAACCGAATAACAACAAAGCCAAAACCACCGAACAACTTGTACCACGCCGGAGTTTCTCCAACAATTTGTAGTTTCTCATTGTTTCTATTTGAGCTCATCCCAACAACCTGTATCTTATTGTTCCTATTTGAGCTCATCCCAATAACCTGTATCTTGTTGTTTTCTATATGACGAGAAGAATCCCGTAGAGGGAAAACAGTCATTCACAACATCTTTGCCTAGTTCTTTCAATAACTAGAAAGATCAGTTTAATATTTTTTAAGTACAGAGATGTAAATAAATTAGGTTAAAGTTAAGGGTATTTCTATAATTTTTCTAAATAAATTAAGTATATGCTTTTTTTGGGGATGTCTTCACTCCCTCTGGAAGACTAGAAGGAGGGGCCATTACGTGCTCATTAATACCTCTTAGCATACATGAAATGAGCACCAAATCAGGTTTTTGTGCATCATGCACAGAGCAGGTGAATCATGAAGAGCTTTATTATCCATTCCATTTCCTAGCAGTTCGTTCGAAACCAGGCCAGGTATGCTAGGGCGCAGGTTAATAGGTGCCCAAAGCATTTCCAATCAGAAAGCTCATATCATCAACATTATGCATAGCTGTAAAACTATGAATTCTTTTAGGTGTGGTTATGTCATGCGGTTTCCAATGTGAAGTCAAAGAAAGTATTTGCAGGAGGAGGACCTACACACTTTCTTGTCAAGCCTGGAACATTAGAAACCTGTGAGGTGTGCATGGGGTCTGATCCCAAAGGATGCAAGCAACCATTCCTTCTCAGAAACGTCAGGATATAAAAGTTCCATCCTTGCTTCTGTTTGGGTCATCCTACATGAATGAGAGCAGGAGAAAGAGAAAGCGAGGGAAACTTTCTGCGTTCAGGGCCTCTCACACTGTTTAAGGACTGCAATTATAAGGGCAAAGGGAGCCTCGAGCTTTGCAGTGCAATCTTTTAGTAGGAACTGCATGTTACCCACCTACAATTGTCGGGAAGGGCTTCAAGTTAAAAGTCAGCAGCCACAGCAACAGTTAAAAAAAAAAGGTGAAAGTTCACCGAGGATCAGATAACAGTGAAAGAGAGGAAATCAATGCAAGTTTGGATTACATTTCCCTCATGAGTTCTTAGTTTCCATTCCACAATCTGGATCACAAACAACATCCAAGAGCCATCTGATGTAATCCTACATCAATTCTGATGTTACTTGATTCATGGACAAAATATATGCTATCCCATCGATTTCGGTGTTGCCTGGAATTTAGATATAAGAGGATATGATATAAAAATAGCACAGCCAGAGCATCAAAATGATAGCGTTGGAGACAAGCTTCATTTGCATGCTTGTAGACAAAGGACATGCACAAGTTGCGTCTGGAGCATATCTTTGTAGAAGGGCTCAGTATGTGTGGCTATCATAGGTTTGATTATCCACAAGGCAAAATAAATAAATAAAATAAAATAAGGAAAAGAAAGAAAGAAGGCATATACACATTGCTTACCAGACAGATCCCACTTATCATTAGATGCATTGCCTTCCATATTTAGAGATGGCAAATTTTCGGTCATCACCTGTGATAAAATGTTATAGGTTTTCAATCAAGCAGGACCTTAGGGTCTGTGACCGGTATCTTTCATACCTATATAGATTAATCTAATCTAGGATGTGATCGAACGGCTGCATTTATACTAATGTAGATGCTCAACACATCGGCTCCTGTAGTTTTTGCATGTTGTTTCCAAAAAGGATTAAGGGTGGCCAAGTGGCCCTGTCTAGCATATTAAATCAGCTTGTAGTGCAACAACTCTTAAAAATGCCACATAAAGGAGTTCAAGCTGTTGCTATCAAGGTCATATGCATGTTTATGTTCTATTTTATATACTATGTTTGGTGATGTTCAATGCTGGAAGCACACAAGTCCAGGTTTGGGTGTGGGTTCTTTTCAAATTCAAATTACTAGCAGAGCAATTGCAAGTGATTGGACCAAGTGCAGCTCCATAATCTTATCTTAGTCAAAGAGAATAATGAAAGAAGAGAATAGTGGAAAGACAGAACTAATTGAAATAGCAGTGAAAGAACTACACATGAAATAAAGGTAGCATTGAAGTGTGTGTGGTGTGTGACAGGAGAGAGATGTTTGGAACGAACAAAAATTACTCTTATGAGAAAGGGTGGGGACTCCGGGCTTCCCCATAACTCTTTCTGCGTTTTGTTATTTTGGATGCTTTCCGATTTGTAACGGGCTAACGGCCCCTACCAAATGCTTCTTTCCTGCCCCTTTCCTTGCTTCAAAGTTTGCCAAACTCCCCTCCCTGTCCTTCCTAGTGAACATCACCACCCACCTCAAAAGCCAACCACTGAGGAGAAAACAGGGCATAGAGAGAAGGGAAGAAGACGAGAGAGATAGAGTTATCACAACAACGAGAGAAGTTTGCAATCACTTAGTCTAATATGCCAAATCAAAATGACCAGCTAGCTGAAGAGGAGTACATAGACATGGACATCAGCTCTGCTACCTTCTTGTGCTGCAACAAGTCTTCTCCCCACATTCAAGAGAATTTGAGTTCCAAATGTCTGCCCCACTCGAGAGAGAGACCATCACCTCCCCTGCTGATGACCTCTTCTACAAGGAAAGCTCCTCCCTCTCCACCTCCCGCCGCGCTTGCAATGGTTCAAAAGCTCCTCCAGAACTCCAACATACCCACCACCCATGGAAAAAAATCGGAGTCCTTCGACGGGAGTGTCATCACAACAATCACCAATACCAACACTGCCACCACAACTCCATTTGAGTCCTGTAACGTCTCGCCTGCCACTTCTTGTAATGTAAGCGGAGAGCTCCATGCAGAGGATTATTACTTTGAATGCTCTACAGAGCTCGTCCGGTCCCACCCGAAGAAGTCTTGGTCTAAGAAGCTCAAGTTCATGAGGCAATCCTCCCTGAGTCTCAAGCTGAAGGCTTCAAAAGCTTTTCTCAAGTCTCTCTTCACCAAGTCCGGATGTTCAGATGAGAAACATGCGGTACCTAAAGTTAAAGAATGCTCAAATGGCCACCTGAAGTCAGGGAAAAGAATCCATTTGAGCAAATTCAAAGGGTAAGAATGGTTGTTACACATAACAACGCTACGACCGTGAGGAGCATCGATGAAGATAAGATGAAAGAAGAGCATTGCAGTCACAGGAGGTCTTTCTCGGGTGCCATTAAGTGGCATTCTTCAACCAAATCCTCCTCTGCTTCTTCATCATGCTCTTCTTCCGCCTCTTCCTCCTTCTCGAGCATGAATTCAAATGGACTCTTCGGACCACCAATGCTGAAGAGGAGCAGCAGTGTAAATTCAGACATGGAGAACTCCATCCAAGGAGCAATTGCCTATTGTAAGAAGTCTCAGCAGCTAGTTTCAGCAAGAAAGAGTGTTAGTGATGTTGGTTTTTGTTCCTTGACTGCCACTCGGATAGCAGCAGATAGCGAGAAACAAGAGAAGCCAGGCCTTTGCAGGGGATGATGGAAAGAATCATCATTGCTATTGAAGTATTTAGAAAAAAAAAAAGAAAAGCAATTTCTCTGGGTTTCCTATTTTGCAAGAGTTTTGAGTATGCTTTAGTTCAGTTGAAATGGCTTAGAAGCCTATCAATGGTTCTGTATGCTCAATGGAAGCTCAGTTTAATCCAAAACATCTTGTTACAAATTTTCTCTACAAGCTTTTCTGAAAGAGAATTAATCTGCAAACACATTGGTGTGAGCATGTCCAATAAACTAATAAATCTTCATTTGATCGAATCTATCAGTGGCAAGCAAAAGTTGTTTAACTCTTGCTTTCTAATTGCATGGAGTCCTCATAGTCTATATGAATGACAAATCTTCTCTCTGTCTATTGCTATCTATGTAAATGTCTAGTTAAAGTCATGTAAATCAGATGAAGCAGAATATGACTTTGGTAAAGAGGATACATTCCCGATTAAAAAGAATCCAATGCCATCACCTTCTGGGTCAATTTAAACAACAATGGTAGTGAGATTCAATTGAGACAATTTATCGTGACAAACTTTTGCTGATGTGCAGTGCAAGCTGCACAGCTATCCTGGTCATTTGCTTAGTTGGAAGGTAGTGCCTAATTGTCCAAGTTACATGAGGACGTATGCTCGTGTTGCCTGTGGTTGCAGCATTATTCTTTTTTTCTTTTGTTTTTTTTTTGACTGAATGGTTGCAGCATAATTCATGTTGAGCAATAATAGTTCCACATCGGATAGGTTTAGGACTCTCGTGGTGCTTATATATTTTTGGGCTCATCCATTCGATGTTCAGAATTTCAGATAGGATCTTAACAATCGTGAAATGTCCTTTCTCAATTGAGTTGAGACGCGTTCTCATGCCCTCAAGTACTTCATCCAAGTGCCCAGCACTCTGTGGCAAGGCCTAAGAAAGAATAAGCAGCAGCCCTAAGAAATGACAGATGAACTGACACCCAAGTCGTAGACGTGACTGCTATTCTTCTCTTTGACATGAGATTTTCTTGATCTTCAAATTATGAAGTCTTCGTAGTATTGTTCTCTTCCCATCATTAAGATGTTTGTCTTTTAAGTATATACTTAACCTACAAAAGTTTCTAGTAATGTCGACTATAGAATAGAATCCATGAGTAAGCAATCTAGTGAAGTCAAGATATATCTGTAAAAAAGATTAGGAGGCTTATATATCTACTTGAATGGAAAATGATCAGATTATTACCATATAGATAGATAGATAGATGGATAGATTGTCCTCTTTTCAAGTATTAAAATGTTACCTTTTAAGCATACACTTAATCGACACAAGTTTCTAGTTATGTCGACTATAGAATAGAGTCCATAAATAAGCTATTTAGTGAAATCAAGATATATCTGTAAGAAAGATTAGGAGGCTTATTCATCAAAAAAAGGATTAGGAGGCTTACATATCTACTAGAATGAAAAATGATCAGATTATTATAATATAGATAGATTGTCCTCTTCCAATCATTAAGATGTTTACCTTTTAAGTATATACTTAATCGACATAGGTTTCTAATATTGTCAACTATTGAATTGAGTCGATGAATAAGCTCTTTAGTGAAATCAAGATGTGTCTGTAAAAAAGTTTAGGAGGCCGTATATCTACTTGAATGGAAAATGATCTGATTATTATAATAATATATATATGGTGACGACAAGAAGCTACCATGCATGAAATGATTAACTTCTACTTAGTATAGCTAGTTCTGATGAATAGCCCATCTTTGAAGCTATGATTGATTGATGAACAAGGCTGGATTGCTTTACCTGGCCATCAAACAAAACAAATATAGTGGAAAAGAATACCACTACATTATGTTTCCATTAACAAACACGACTTGGCAGCAGATCATTAGTGACTTCTAGTGATATTTCTTTATGGAACCTCCACCAGTTATCAATGCATTGTAACGGACCATTTCATGAATATTTTCTAATCACCAAGTCACTAAGTATTATATCTTCAGATTTGTGCATGCCAAGACCAACCTGTTTTAATGCTTGGGAGGCTCTTGCCGATTATAAAGTAGTAACTTTTAATCAGATCAAGTAAGAGGGCAAGAAAGATTCACAACCTGCAGACAAATTGATAAAGAAACAGATACTTAAATACATAATGATGGGCCTAGTGAGACTCTCAGTATAACAAAAATGCTTTAGCGACCTTACATTAAACTCTGAAGCTTTATGACAACTTAAATTAAACTCAACTAAGATTACTAAAAGTAATATAAAGGAATAAATAGGGGCACTAGTAATAATGACCACCATCATTGGACACCACTTGTCTACATCGAATTGTTTGATACTTGCTTCCATAGATCATGTTGGCAGAGATCCACTCAAAGGCAAAATGATTCCTCAACTTTAAATAGCAGTTCAAAGGAAACCTTCGGGTGGATATGGATAAACGTTAATCTAAGTGAGCGTGTCAGTGAAAAGTTTGACAAGATTAAAGCCAAAGGAAACAGGGCAACTCATCGCACTGATGCTGTTGAGCACTGGCAGGGCTGAGGGGCATAGAACAGGGACTCTTTTTCTCCACCCAGCATCTCTGGCATCCAAAGGTAGGCAAAGGGAGACAAACCTATATGATGCTTTTGGCTTCATGACGTCAGCTGTAAAAATAATAAATAAATGTAGTTGGAGCAGGGGGGTCCGTCCATTGAGAGTTTTATGCACTGTTTTTTTTAATCCAGAAGCCTCAAGTATCATCTTTTGTTGCTTTCTTTCTCCCTTCACATAGTTCTCTTTTCCTTCCCTTCACCTGTATCCGGGCGCTAGAAACAAATACCAAAGAGGATTGTCACAATAGAGATGTTGAACAACCATGTATTTATGAGGACACTGGTGATCCTTGGTCTAAGTTGTTTGAATTGTAAAAGATAAATTATGAAAAAATCTTGAACTATTTGAAATTTTTAATTTGCTTCTGAATTTAATTTAGTATAATCAAATCATCCAACTTTCAAATTTACTTAATTCAAATCCTAATTATGAAATGTAATAGAATTATTATGTAATGCTATGCGACCAACTTATACGGTAGAAAGGAATGACATAAAAGATGACATGAATTCTAACATAATACCTCAACAAAATTCATGATTAGGATTCAAATTAAATGAATTTAAAAGTTGGATAACATGATCGTACAAAATTGAAATTCAGAATGAAATTAAAACTCTCCAATAGTTCAGAATTTTATATATAATTAATCCAAATGTAAAAGGCCAAAAATCACAACTCATGAATGTTGTTTGCTAGATCTGACCTTACTGAGTTTTCAAAAACAATTAAAAGTTCAAGGCTATAATTTTAAGAATCCATATCAACTTCAGAAAGCAACTTCAAAATCATTTTCATTCTAATGCAGAATTTTCAGGGACCCAAATCTCCCATACTCCTCACTTGCATGAGACTCGCCGACCTACTTCGAATCAATTCACCGAGGCGCATTTAAGTCGATAGAAGGTGACCAGGAGTCATATATTTTGAGTTCCCTTAGCACTAGGTCAAAGAAATGCCATACAGCAAGGAGGACACAGCAATATCTAGAAGAAAAATGAAGTCTCAAGGGGGAGGAAAAAGGGGGAAAAAATCTTTGTTAAAGAATGATGCAGGACCTTCCCATTTCCTTCAGATTCACCAAATAAACATAGGCATTCCTATTTTAAATCTAGTTCAACCAAATTATCCTGTTGCTAAGAAAGTAATCTCACTTAGATGTGAAAATATTACATCCCCCTTCTAAAATTTTGAACCATCAAGAACTTTTACAAGATGCGCTTTAAAAAAATTAAGTACAATACTAATATACAATTGGTGTAGTTGATACACCACAACACAAACCAGTCAATTTAAAATTGCATGCATACTATATAACAACTCGACATCTGATATTCCAGACCACTTAATATTCCTCACCCAAGAGATTATAAATGCAAATGATCTTCTGTCATTATTCAAAGAACCATAATGTCCTGTCAACCTTCACGTATTGCAGTGTGAATCATTTCAACTATGACAAGAATCAAGATTCCATCTCCCAGACTTTTGGGAATGAATATCAGCTATCCCTGGTTAAGTACGGTTATTACATGCGCATTGAAGCCCTAATCACAGGCTGCACCAGTAAGTGGATAATTTTACAGCTCTACCCAGCATCCATTATCAGATACAAACAGAATAACGTATGATATCCAGTCAGAAACCCCCACCTTCACTCTTCAAATGGCATAAATTGGATTAATATCAGAGTCTGATATGTCAGAGTTGGGATGCCATGAGTTCGAGATGCTTCTCTTTGATGACTTCTGCCTCCTCCTGATCCTTCGGACATGCTTTGATTTCACCACATAGTAAGTCATGGTCCCAAGAACCCCAGCCATTATCACTCCTCCTATCAGTGTAACAAGTATTGCAGCCCACTGGAAATGGCGACCCACAACAATATAGGAGGAGGCAATGAAAGCAACTGTAGTGCATACTGAAGCCAACCACATCAATTTGTTAATCACTTCCACAACCTTCCTCTCCGACTTTGTTTCCCCTCTTACAATTGTTATCTGCACCACCACCACTGCCAATGATGTAAACAGAGCTATAGCATTGAAGATGAAAAATATCTTGAAGGAAGGAGCATGAACAGCTACTGCGACCCATCATTATCGTTTCCACCTGGCACCGTGAAGATAGCTGCAAATGCCACCGTGGCAAAGAGCACAGCAACCACTGTTACAGAGTTCGTGGCATTATTTATGCCCTCCCTATGCAGTTTCCTGAGCTCCTTAGCTATCCCATGCACATTTTTATTTGTTTTTCTAGTTTGCTCCAGTTGTGTGTGAACATCTTTCTTGATTTCTGTAACAGTCTTCCGAAGCTCATCTCTAGGCTGATTTAATTCATTGGCTCTGACAGCACCATAGCGAGATAAAAATCTTTAATCTCTGCAGATTCTTCAGAGAGAGGAAGCCCTTCTGCAATATCAAGTGCAGTCTTACGGTCTCTTGTCAATGCATTCACATGTGTGTCTGGCAGGAGTAATAGAACATTTACTATCTGCAAAGAAACGAGAAAGATAAGCTTGGCAAGATGACAGCATAAATTTCAGTTGAAACTATTAGATCCCCATGTAAGACAACAGAAACACTTAAGTAGACTAAGATGGATGAAATGAAAAAAACAATGGCGGCATATGAGAATAATGGCAAATGAAAAGAACACAAGTATGTGCTTGACGGTTTCTGTTTCATAACAGAGCGTACAAACTCGTAAAAAAAAGAATCCTAAAGCACAGTCTGATAAAACAAATTACTCCAGTGATATACTAGCTTAATAACATGCAAACTATAAGGAAGTTCCCATCAGACCCAAAATAAAAACCTGAAATTTCAACAAATGTCAACAAGATTTATCCCTTTTATATTGGGTCAGCCCACGAATCAAGGTATGAACCTTCTACATTTGAAAATGTTTATAAGACAGGAGATTAATTTGGCACTGGAAAGGGAGGACCTTCGAGCAACAGTAAGCTTGCTCCACTGCGACCTCGGTGTCACAGGTTCCAACATCTCCACATGCAGGGTAATGGCCTTGGACCCTGTAGTGGCGAGAGCCTCATACATTAGGATGCCTTTTTTTATAGTAATTTGGCATTGGCAGTAGACCTCCCTAAACTGGTCTCAAATACTAGAGTGCTTGGACAAGAGTGCTTGGCATAAAACTGCTAAGAACCAAATGACAAATATAGAGGCCTGCATAGACAAAGAAAAGAGCCTAGAAAGAGAGAAGGGGATGAAGTTTGATAGTATAAGGAACACACTCATCTGCATGGCACAAATGATCAATCAAAGGGCCAATTGTAACATGTTTCAAATCAAAAGGCCAAAGTTTCAAAAGGTTCCAGATTTGGAGGCAAATTTTCTGAATGTTTTAATGTGTAGCAAGTTTTTGTTTTTGCTTTTGTTTTTTATTAAAACCAGGGACTATATATATCCAGATGTTCACATATTCTCCAGTTCACCAAGATAACCTTGTAGATAGGGAAACTGACCTTTGCATTGTTTGATATGTGGTTAGTTTGAAGTTAATACTTCAATATATTTGAAATTAAGCTCATGCAGATCAGCTGATGGCTTAATTAATATCCTTGTAGATCGGGAAACTCATGTTTGCTTCATTTGATGTGTGGTTAATTTGAAGTTAGAAGTCTTGCAAGTCAGTTGATGGCATAATTAACAAAAAGGGTTCAGGAAGGAAGCTATGGAAACAATTCCATTATCCCCTTGACCCATATAAACTCAACACAATATTCTTGTAACGTTTATAACTGGATTTCCTAAATAGTTATGATTCTCTTTTCATGTTCAGGTCTATGTGTGTGAATTCTTAACATTACTTTTGCTTTGATTTCCACCCAATATTTTCAATGTTGAAGTTTAATATTCCTTTCAACATCTTGTAACTTTCAAACAGCAGAGCTATCAATTTCATCATCAGAATGTACGCATGCACAATCTTTTATGACTCTAAAGTAGCTTACGCTTAGGAATTGATAACCAGAACTTTTTCGAAGTATTTCTGGTTTTGCTTTCCTTATATTTAATATTTTCTCTAAAATCATTTAATGATATTTGAAACATATGTATACAAGCATAAAACACATATGTTAACAGAAAAAGGGTTTTATTAAATGCATACTGCATATTTATAGATAAATTTATGCAAGAGTATTATCAAATAATTATCATGTTATCAGGTTAAATTTGGTCTCGTCCAAACCTGACCCAATAAGATTGCCAGGTTGTCTTGGGACGACACCAATTTTTATCTAATGATCTGGTTGGGTTATCAGGTTGTATGGTCCATTACTCATAAGCATCTGGCACTACCAGCTCAATAGAGGTGTGAGTGGGTAGTAGAGCTTGATTTGACCCATATTTGACCCAAATGAGGCCTGAAACATATCCAAAGTTGACTCATCGGTCAGGATGGATCCCATATCAAGACCATTCTCTATGTGATCGCCTGTCCATTAGACCAGCCCATCACTGACTCAGCCCAATCCCAAAACCGAAACCCATCAAAAAAAAGCTGGAGTCTTCTTCTCTGATTGTTTCGAGAAGGAGCCGGAGTCCTAGGGCAACTAAACCCTAAGGCTCTTTATAAATAGCTCCCACGTCCCCCTATGGCCCTCCAACGGCAATCATTGAGCCTCTTTCTCTCTCCTTCACCCATTGAAGTTGTGGCATGGTGTCATTGTGCTCACCTAAATCGGTGCCGAAGACGCCACCGGAGTTGAGGTAAACCCCGATCCCACCTCCTCTCTCTCTTCTCCTTCTTCTCTTGGCCTTAGGCATTGCCGCCGGCCACCGGCTTCACCGAAAATCCATCACGAAGAAATCTCCTAATTTTTTGCGGCCTTTCTTCCGCTTTTTCTGGCCATTTGTGTTATCGCCACTTGACGCTAGACCCTCAGTCGGATTGCCCAGCCTCCCTACAGGTTGTCCCAGGTGAGGCCATCAATACCAGTGAGCGGCCAACGATTGAAAATCCAAGAAAAAGGGTTGGATCCCTTGTTTTTCAAGCTTTTTTCATGATTTTCTTGCCGACCACTCACCACTGGCAGCCATCCACCGCTACCTACCACCGACTATGCCCCACCACGACTGCCACACCCAGCTGGATCTTGACCACCCTCCCAACCTTCTTCCCTGTTCGGCCAAAGAAAGGAAGAAACAAAAAAATGGTAGAGAAGGATTCTCTCTGATGTCCCTCTCTACTCTCTCTACATGATGACTGAACCGTGGTCCAGTATTTTCTCTCTCTTGAAAAGAAAAGAAAGAATAAAAGACTCATTCGCTCTCTACTTTCTCTCTCTTCACTCACTCTCTCTTTAGAAAGACTTATACATCTCAAGATAGAGTCCTATTTTCCTATTCCAGGGACATGAGTTCACCCTCAACAAGAAGACCTTAAACTACCTCGATGCCTAAGCAACCCATCTTGCCGACCACCTGATCAATGGTCATCTTTCTTTATGATTTAATTCTATTAAATTCATCGAATAGAAGTTAATTATTTTTAATATTTTAAATAGAAGTAGCTGATTCTTCTAACGAAGTCTGAAAGTCTAAGACAATCAAAGTAAATAAATCTTATGCTCCTTATTTGTTTCCAAATTACCATGCTTTCCATGCATATAATATGTTGCTGGGGAAATCATATTTTTCATAAAATAAAGAATCACATATGTACAAGTATGCTTTATTATAAAAAGTGATTCTATGAATATATTTTATGAAAATAGCATGTTTATGAAGCATAAATTTTATTATTTTTTTATCTACCACATATATTTAAAAATATATATATAAAGATTATAAAGGCTTTCAGATAGCTACGTATGAATCTCTAACATTGAAAAAAGAAACATCCGGAGTTAGCATTCATACGAACACAAGCCCTGCTAGTGGGTATAAAGTTGGTATACGAAATAAAAATTCTGTCGATTAAGAATACAAATCTTGTCACGGGCATAAAGTAATCGTAGCATAAATATCTGAAAGTAATGCTTTGAACCATGATATGAATACACGACAAAAATGACTTACGAATCATGTTACGAATATTCATGATTTATGCACACATGATTGATTTTATAACCTGTTTATTAAACTGCTTTATAAAATACTTTATTTTGTAATATTTGTTATTTTCTTAATGCTACATTATCTTTGAAAACTTATGCTTAATCCGGTAAGAAAATGTAGATTTTATTTACTGAGCTGATATAACTCATACCTCTTTATTTATCTTTTTCTTTATAGAAGAATAAGATTAGAATGACAGATGATCCAGGCTTGGAGGTCTGCAATAGCAAACTTGAAAATTTTATAGCTGGAGTTAATTTATTGGATGATTGTGGACTAGTAATCAATTATTTATGAATTTTGAGACATGAATTTGATATTTGATTTTGGATCTAAATGCTCTGAACCAATCTTGGTTTATTTACTTAATGAATGATTGGAATTTAATCTCTTTATTATGTTTTATCTATGATAAATATTTTATTTATTTAAGATTATGATTGATTGACTTCGTGTTATCATAGTTTGGATCCCTTGATAGCATATAGCCGTATTATATCCGGATTTGGGGCACGACACTCTAATCTGGTTGGATGTGAATTTTGCATATTAGAATTGTCTCAAGTACAACCAGTTCACCTTGACAAACTAAGTTTGAAAATTCAGGTCAAGAACTCAACTCTGAGATCCAATCTGAAAAGAGACGCCACCAGCCTGGTCTCACCAAGTGATCTGTTAGATGTGTTTACATTTCAAACCTGGGTGACAGTGGAATTGGAACCAGTGCAACAGTTTGAATTTTATTTGGTTTTTATACACATCCATTTTGACTTATCCCTGCTCAAGACGATCAAACTCCATAATAACCTTTGCTGGTAATCCACTGGAAAAAATCTTCTTCAGGGTAATGTCTCCATCAGATAGTCGCCATGTCATCTCTATGAAGATGTTTGTTCGTTTGCTTCCTGCACTTGACTTTATTTCCTGTACCTGACTCAACTGCATGCCTGGAACCCCCCCAACTTATCAATCACAAGTTGCATGATTCCATCCTTTGATGGTTGTTGTAAGTGGAAAAAAAGGAGGCCAACTACAAAGCTAACAAGGCTAATAATGTAAGCTTGTTGGATCTGCCTTGTTGAAGATTGAGGTGTCTCCAACTTATACTTCTTTTCAATTGTAGAAGAAGGTTAACATGCATTCCATGACACATTGGCACCTATGTATAATGTTACAGTGACCTGCAACAGGAAGGCTTTCTCCTAATCTTAAGGCAAGTAGCTCACTTCCTTCGCCTTCAAAACTAATGTATTCTTGTCTGCAGTCACCAAAATTGCTTCGCTCTGTGTGCCTTCAACATGACCCAAGCTTGGCCCAGGGACAACTATTAGTCTTGTGTGCTGTCCAGCATATGACTACTCCTGGACTAGAAAATCAACATACTACTGTCCCAAAAATTGTGAAGGTTGATTTGGTAGCATAGTTAACCAATCAGTCATCTTGATGGCTTCACCTCTAAAACTGATATTGAAGTAGGCGTCTTGCTTTATTAGTTTCATCAGTGACAAACATAATACTTTTCCTTAATGAAATGAAAGGCCATCAAACTTCAACTAAAGCTCCTTATGTATTTAATCACAATTTTTTAAGTTTAAACTGTTCTCCATGTTTTCAGATATCCACATTCCATAAGCTTGCAAAAGTTGCTGTTTCTATATACTTTAGTGGTGGCATTTTAAGCTTGGGATATTTTCAGGGTGTTAAGATTTTGTTATATAACCCAAACTTAAGAGATGCATTCCGTTGTAGTAATTGTATCCATTGCAGATTATAGAAGAAACTTTCATACTTACCAAATGAGTGAATAAAACATGCACTTTTTAGCATCACCCAGTCTAATATTTTGCATCAGATATGTTTCCATCATGTACCAAAAAAGTATACAATTCAACATGCTACTCCTCTATGGTGGACTTTGGGAGAATAGAAAGATGTTACAGCCATCAAAAGGATGGGATCAAATTGACAAGCAATTCAAAATTATCATATTAATTATCATAAGCTTCTTAAAACCAAATTTTTCGTGAATGCCAACAAGAAATGTGAAAGACAAGGGAATAAAAATGGTTGCATGAGTACCAATCACCAAATAGAAAATGGCTAATCTGGATATTGGATGTTGGGATCAATTATGATACTACATTCATACAAACATTAATAAGATATTTGAAATACAAGAAATAAGCATCAATAAACTTTACCTCTGCTCGTTTTTCCTTGTTGCCACATGCAGAGCAGTGATACCATTTTTGTCTGGCAGCATCACTATGGCTCGATCAGCATCCACAAGTGCCTTAACAACATCACTGTTTGTTCCTTTTACAGCCATGTGCAAAGCAGTCTGGCCTTTTTATCAGTTCTTCGGGCTAGCTGTGGGTCTTTATCTAGCAAGGCCCTTACAATTTCTACGTGTCCTTGTCGGGCTGCAAAATGCAAAGCATTTTCCCGTTGGTTTAGACAGCTCAACCAACCAAAATCCTGAGCTAGTAACTGCCTGACCACTTCAGTGTGACCCCTTGTGGCGGCAGATATGAGGGGAGTTGCATTTGAGGGGCCAAATGTGTTGCTAAGTGTCGGTTCATGTTCCAAAATACCTGCATGATGGCTGCAAAAAATTAATTAGTGATAATTCTATCATGTTACTCTGACCAAATAAACATGAAGACGAATCTCAAAATCTGCAGCACAAACTTTAGTAATGAAATAAGCAATCAATTAAATTTTGCCATGAGAGAAGGTGGGGTGTCGGATGGGGCTGGGGTTTGCATGAAAAACCAATTGCTATCCTACAAACCAATATGCGGGTGTGTGTCTCTGTGTGTGAGGAATCTAAAACTGCATAAAGTTTCCTGTCATTCCTTAATATGCTTGTGTTTACATCACATGCCAACTGATGACTGTGATCTGAAGGCTGATACGCCAAGGGGTACAAGCCAAGGGTGCAGGCCCATACACCAAAAGAGAAGACCAAGTTACTCCTGTGTAGACCCAACAAAGCGAGAGTTACCAACCTAGGACAAGAGCATAGTAGAGTGGGGTCCAAGACTGGTGGTCGGCCAGCAATTACCATTACCCATGCATAGGAGGTGTGATCAAACTACCAACCATGCATGAAAATAGTGATCCATGTAGCATATATACCAAAGACAAGTATGCAAAATGAGTACCAGTATCCATCTTTCTACTATCCATGATGTGGGAGGAAAGGTGCACTACTTATCATGTATGGAATTAGTGAGCCATATGATACATAATAACAAGAGCAAGTATCCAAAATGAGTAGTGGTGCCCATATTACTAGTTAAAAGGAGTCATCTATAAGTATTAGAATATAACCATGGAAATTGGCTCTTGTTTGCCAATCGAACAACCAGTTTATCATTATCTTTATCTTTAAGTTATCCCTGCTTTTACCTTTCGAGCTCTACACTTTAGTTTCCTAATAGGACTAAAATCTACCAGTAGCAATAGTTTACCTTGTAGCCCCAATTATACCCCACCTTTTTCAAGCAAGCAGTATTACAATAGCAAAAGTTCTTAAGGGTCAAGACACATGAACACATGCTACTTGGAAAAAAAATAAATAGAACCCAAACTTACAGGCCTGATAGCACCTAGGTGCTCAATCTTGAGATGTTATTCAAAGCAATGCTAGACTCCGAGAAGATTTCAGCAATTATGTCAAACTTGGGGCTACAAATTATCAAACACTTAAGCTGATAGATCATATTTGAAGGTGGGCAAATAGTTTTATCATAACATGTACCTCTACCATTGTCATCCATAATATCATGCTAAAATCAGGGGAACCTAAGCTCTCCTAAGCCAAAAAAAGAAAGAGGATTATATAAGACACATGGTAGCATATAACTCAACAAGCTTTTTAAAAAAGAATCATAAAACCAAAACCACCGAAAACTCACACAAGTTTTAGAATTGAACCAAAAAATCAAATTCACACCAAGCTAAATTAATCAATAATTGAGACCTTCAAACACCAACTGGACTACAAATAAATTACCTGGCAATCTCTGACTAAAGGAATTAAAGTGATGAATATTTACTAAGGACCTATACAAGCATGTGTTTAGTTCCACATCCATTATGCACTAGATAGATCTTGAATACATATATAGCGTCAAGAAACCTACATAGCACCTTTCAAAGCAAAGCCGATCTATGGCTCATGAGGACTAAGGTATACTGCAACACAACCCCTTTTAGAGATGAACATGGGCCGATCGGTGGTGTTTGTAATTGAAATTGATTGGATTTGGACCCTTCACCAAGTGAGGATACCAAGATTTAAACCGGAGGAGTATGTGAGGATCTAACTGAGCTCATATTTAATCCCACATTAGTGACATCCTGGATAGATCTTGGGTATATATAAAGGGTTAAAGAACCCAAATAGTACCTTCCGACTTTTTTATTTGTTTTACTTGTCATTATTTACATCCCTACATTTCATTAAATGAGACCCTTTCGATCTCTGCTGCTTTCATGTAAACTCAACTATCAGTGAATATATGTACTTAAATTTCTTCAATACATGTTTGTAGTCGAAATGAAAGCCCCATTATAAGATCCAGAACTTCCTCCTATAGCTTACCTATCAGTGACAAGAACCAATATACTTTGTTCTTATTATTACTACAAAGATATTTGGTAACTTCTGCTTAAAATTTAAAAGGTGAAAGCATCACATGAGCTTGCAATGTATTGGTTTAAAAAAACAAAAAGAGCAGCAAGAGGGTCATTAGCATTTCAAGATTAGATTGACTTTATAAAACCCAACCAGTCACATCCAAAACAGCTTGTATGCTTCAGGTGAAGTCCGCTTAGTCATTGCCAACTTTCGTGTCTAGCCTCAACTTCAGAGAACAGTTACTTCACTATTGACTAGATCCAATATAGGACATGCAACAAAGATATGATTTGGCTATGTACATAAGTTAACAAATTGTCCAAAAATTATAGCTGATTTCCTTCGCTTATTTGATTGCAATAATCTCTGTAACTTAGAAATCTCGCTAAGATAACTACTCTTCTTAAAGAAACAAGGCACATTCTGCCATCAAATGATTCAAGAATTTCTTCTTTTTTTTAAAGGAAAAAGGATGGAATATTTCAGAAAAAGAAAGAAAAAAGGCAGCCATGCGTACATAAATCACGACAAATATCACATCTTATTAGTTCTAAAATCAAGATCCACTCTTTTAGCTTTTTTCTCCTTAGGATCAGCTTCTCCATAGGGTAAAACACATCATAACAAGCAAGTCATCATGCATCCCTAACTACTGGCTTCATAATAAAGATCAAAGAGATCGAAAAGGAGAAACTAGAAAAGGATAGACCGAACACTGCAACAGAAGCTATTACTCGATATAAACTAGTGAGCACATTTGAGAGGGGAGAAACCCAGACCTTGGTGCCCTTCTCTTGCGGCCACATGCAAAGCATCATAGCCCGACCTGTTCTTGGTCGAGATGCTCTCCCTATCCGTATACTTGAGCAGCTCCACCACCACGTCAAGATGCCCCTTCTCCGCCGCAATAATCAGCGCCGTCTCCCCAACCTCGTTGGTATCGTTCACGAACTCGGCCCCTCTGCAATACCGGTCATCTCGGTATCTATGTGCCTCAGAATCTGCCTCACGGCCGCCAAATCCCCGCGCTGCGCCGCCAGGTGGAGCTCCGTGTCGTTGCGCCGCCCGTAACCTGCTTCACATACTTCTTCTTCCCGCCTGGTCGATCCGCTTCCCGAATTCGACAGCACCAGTGCCGGCGCCGCCGCCGGCGACGGCAGCGCCGACGTGGAGGGTTAGACTTCTGGCTGGGGCTGAGGCTCGCGGACCCCATCTCCAGATCCCTCTCTCCTGCCGCTTACAAAAAATTTAAAAAAAAATCGCACTTTTGAATGAACAATAAACCAAAAAGCGGAATGGGGCAGTGGAAAATGGAAAAAAGGAGGCACCTTTATCGATCTGGAACCCCATCTTTCTCCCACGCGGCGAGATCGAACCCTGCGATCCCAAACCCTAGACGAGCGGGAGCCGTGCTAGGGTTTGGTAGCTCGAGGGTTCTTGACGTTACGGGGGGAGAGGAAGGAGAGAGGAAGGTGGAGGAGTTCCCTCTCTCTCTTCAAGAAGACAAGAACTGTTGTATTAACTGTTAATAAATTCAGTTTATTTTTTTTGTTGAATAATTTAGTTTTAGTATTTAATTAAGTGTCGGGAGAAAGACAGAAGACGCCCCGAATCCACCCGATCAGATTACAATATTATCTTTCTAACTTGTGGAAGATCCGTATATTATACGGAATCGAATGCAGAAAAATAATTTTTCAAGTGTTATTATTTTATTTTTTTAAATATTATTATATTTTT
>KE507172.1:84610-100944 GCA_000441515.1 Elaeis oleifera
TTTTTTTGTGGGAGCATTTCTAGTATAAGTACATTCCAAAAGATAAAAAATAAAATATCTTGTAAGACTCACAGGTATGTCTGATCCTGATATCAGGTCCAGTCATTAGTGTGCTCAGTTACATAAGAGACGATCCAATCAGCAGTGCTATTCTTCTCCTATAAGATATGCTAAGCAGACACTGCAACGAAGTCACGAAGGTGGATCCGAATATGATAAAGAAGTGGATGGGTCTCCAACTACATCATGTTATTCTGAATCCAGCCTATCACGGTGGTAGAATCTTTCTTAGAGGATCCTCTTTGCCTACAGCTTCTGTCGAACGTAGATAATGCCTGCTCAGGCGGCGTGAAGTTCAGCTCTCGACACAAATGGCTTAAAGAGATGTAAACCTCCTACCGCTAACAATTTAGTGTCTGGTCCTTGAATGACAAAGCTAGCACCATCCCTGTCATCCCTGACGTTGCCATCGAATTAACCTTGACAAATTCCAAAGGAGAGCCCTCCAGAAATAAAGATAACCATCCAAGTTGCTATAGGAGCAGCATGGTAGCCCCAGAAATCGGAAGCGTCAAAGAGTGGGCCAGCAATGTCAAAGCGGTTGTACTCCGTGGTCAAGCAAAAGGCTCTTTCCAGCATCCGATGAGGGGGTACCACCTCTACTTCGAAGACTAAGTTGCTCCTGAAGAGCCAAATCTAGTAGATGACATATGCCATCCTTCTCCTAGATATAGGTCGACCCCTCAGCAGTACTCCGACGAATTGTATCCATGAAAGAGTCTAGCCAAGGGCTGCTGCTCACCTCTCATGGCTGACCATTGGCTCTCCTCCAAATCAATCTCGTTCTCGGACATCACAGGAGGGCATGCTCTTCGACTCATCCTCCAACCCATAGAGTGGATAAAAACCACAAGCTCCATACCTCTGTCCTTGAGTAACGTACACGTCGGAAGCGGTTTCAGACAACTTTCTAAAGAAAGAGCCTCACCCTAGGATGGAAAGCCATTCTCCATATACGGGCTGCCTCAATCATGGTACTCATCGCAAACCTATATATCTCTAACAGATCTCTCATGAGAGCTCTTTGGTAGCATGAACAGTCCCACACCCTTAAGTCCTACCTTCGATGGATAGGAATTGGGATGGTGAGAATCCGATCGACGAGCGAACTATCAAAAAGATGGATGATCTTTGGTGCTCTCCAAACCCTATCATCAGTAGTGAGCAAATCACAAACTCGAAGTTGATCATCTACCTCCGTGCTGATGTGGTTGGCCAATGGGCAAGAGGCAACTAAAATTCAGGCATCCTGACTCACATCCACTGACCTTCCATCTCCAATCAACCATCTAACCTAAGCCAAAGTTACTGGGGTACGGGTACAAATCTCTTTTTAAATAAATGAGCAGCACCAAATAGCCCAGACCTCAGACCCTTACTTGACACCCCATATCGAGCCCTTATGATCTTGCTCCACAAATAATCCCACTGGATAAAAAATTTGACGGCATGCTTGATGATCGAGGCTTCTCTCCTGACAAAAAGAGACTGAATCCCAAGGCCTCCATCCTCCATAGGTTGGCAAACCACCTCTCAAGATAACAAGTGGAGCCCACGATTGTCGTGCCTTGAGCAACATAGGAAATTTCGAAAAGCTACTCCAACCACCTAAGAGAAGAGCTCGACACAATCATGTTCACTAAGAGGTAGACAGGAATGGAGCTTAGGACCTATCTCACAAGCATCATCCTACCCATCATGGAGAGGGTGTTGGCTTGCCAATCTTCGAGACAATCCTGAATCCACTGCTCTATGAGCCTACAATCAATCCTCTATAGATGCCAACCTTTGATAGAAACTCCCAGATAAATCCATGCCCCAGTCTGCTCTTGGATCCCTAGCCTCTCCCAAATCACCTACTTCACCTGGATCTTCATCTTGGGGCTAAAGATGACCATGAAATTTTGCAAATTCACCAGCTGGCTTGAAGTCCGATACTAGGCCTCGATGATGGATGCAAAGCAACTTGCATTCTGGATCAAGGCTTAGAATGTAGTGATCTATAAAAAGTAGGTGTGAGAGAGGCTGGACCCCAAGGATCAGCTAGTAGGGCTCCAGCTCCAACCCTTGAACCACCACCCTCAATGCCCGGGATAGAGCATCAGCACATAAAATCAATAGGTAAGGGGATAAAGGTTAACCTTGGAATAGCTGAACCGTCGAGTGAAAGAACTTTGTCGGAGCACCATTGATTAGAATGATGAAACTTGGGCACTCCACACAATCCATGATCCAACAGATCTACCTATCCTCAAATTGAAGCTCCTGAAGCATCCGATGCAAGAGCACCAGCTCATCTGATTATCCCACTCCATGTCTAGCTCGATCGCCATAAGACTTTGGTGAATGAGAGCATGCCACATATTATGCATAAACTCCTAGATGAGCAAGACATTATCGGTGATATATTGGCTATTAACAAATGTACCATACTTTAGACTAATCAGCGAAGGGATAATCTTTAGCCGCCCGACTAAAATCCTGGCACACACTTTACTGAAGTGCTCTAAGATAGATGCATTAGGATGCTTCAAGATGGAGTGATCAGAGTCTTCTTCTACTCCTCTAAGATACCTCTAGAAGCGAAGACCAACTACACAGCCTCCACCACCTTCCCTAGACGATAGACCAATACTGATGGAAGAAGGGGGGAACCCATCTGGCTTCTAGGCCTTATCCTCCCCAAGAGATCAGAGGACCCCCGTACCTCCTTAGCAGACACTAGGAGAGTCAAGGCCTCATTCTCCTGATCGAAGATATGGGTCATAAACTGGGATCTCTAAAGGGGGTATCCTCACCCAAAGGCACCATCTATTGCAATTTGAAGAATTAGAAGATCTGCCCCCTGATCTTCTTATTGTCATCCACCACTCTACTGTTGCTCTCCCTCAGCTACTTGATGCGATTAGTAGACCTCCAAATTATAGTAGATTGATAAAAGAATCTAATATTTTTATTACCATTCTTGATCCACTACACCCTCGACTTTTGCCTCCATAGCATCTCCTACTGTCTCAACAAAAAATGGTGCACCAAGAGCTTGCAACGAAGCTCTCTCAAGTCATGCTCTTGGAGGCCCCCTCCAGATCCTCTCTCCTTTGCAGCTTCGTAATGTCCACCTCTACCCCTCAATCTGCTTGAAGATGTCACCAACCTTAAGCCTATTCCACTGGAGGAGTTTGTGTCTGGCTAACTCCAGTCCCTAGGACACCCAGTACTGCACATCCCTCAAACCGGTATCCTCTATACCTTCCTAATTAGATCCCACGATTAGATACAAGGTCCAGAACTTCTCAAACCTGAATGGGCCACTAGGCATGAGCAGACCATCAGTGGTAATGAGAATCGAATAGTGATCCGACGCAATCCTTGAAAGGTGCTGGACCTGATGCCCCAAAAAATACTAGAGCCAGTCAACAGTGGCAAGAGCCCGATTAATCCTCTTCCAAACCCTAGCTGTCCCTACCGATTGTTACACTAGGTGAATCTAGGTCTAGAGTAGCCAAGATCAATCAGGTTCGTATTGCCGATGAACTCCTTGAACTCTCTAAAGTTAATGCTATCCGCATACTACTAACCACCCATCTTCTCATGGGGCCCCACAATGCAGTTGAAGTCCCTAACGACAAGAGAGGGCAAGCTCTGTGACACCATCCTGGAGATCTCAAACCAAAGATCCTTTCGTTCTCTGTGCTCGGTGCTTGTGTACACCCAGATAAAAGCCAAGATCCTTTGATCTACTTTGAGATGACTAAAGCCACCTAATGCTCGCATCCATGGAAGGCATCCATTCTGATCGAACCGTACCTCCACATCATCAAGATCCCTCCCAATAGGCCCTTAGATTCTACCATGTAAGTGCTCCACATTATTGAAATCTGCCATCTAGCATGAGCAAGACTCATCCTTAAGAGGTGGGTCTCAAGCAGGACACGCACATCAGGACCATGCTATTGGACCAATCTACCAAAGGTTGACCAGAACTAGGGCTTCTGCACCCCTTGAGTGTTCTAGATTAGCATCCTCATTGAACAACTAGTGGGGGAAGGGAGGTCCACACCAAAACCGCCCTCAGCCTGAGCATCCACCTCTATCCCAACTACCGCCAAGTCCATCATAGATGGGCTCTCTCCCTCTCCCTGGATGTCCTATCTCAGTCGAACAATAGCATCCTTGTGGTCTCAGACTAAGCTTCCCCTCACCACATCCATATGCATCGGAACCTCTCCTTTAGAAGGTGTTGGGTCATGCTCCATTAAAGGTTCCAGCCCTTGCTCCGAATGCCCTTCTTGCTGTGGCCCCAAGATCACAGGTCACCTCCTCTGGCTAGACCAAGGCCCTCCCCTCCTGCCCTGAGGTCCTAGCTGAGAAAATGAAGACTCCAAGGCCTTCAATGCCATATGTCGACTCCATTCGAGCCTTCGGGAGGGTCAGAGTCTTGTCTTTGGCCTTATTTGACTTGATGGACCCTTTTCGGGACCCACTAGGCCCTCAAATCCATCCATTGGACTTCATAGGCACCCAGTCTGCATCAAATTCAGGGGATCAGGCCCTCTTGGGCTGGGCTGAACCCACTCCAAAAATCCCCGCCAACCAGCTCGCACGCAAATGGGCCCTCTCTTGCATCTCAGCCAATGCCAAAGAGCCCAATCAGTTTGTGGGCTGGGCTGCGCCTGGGTTCAAGCTTGAGGAGCTACCCGCACCAATCTTGATGCCCCTCAAGCTCAATCTAACCATTGGTTTGAGCTTGGGTTGGATGGGCTATCACTACCATGTGATCTTAGTCAGTGTGATCTAGCCATCTGTTCCCATGATCGAGTCAACCTGGTCTGAGTCCACCTAACTCATCTTTGATTTGGGCTTAATGGGTCAAGTTAACTTGACCTCCTTCTTCCTACAGTCAATCAGGCCCTTCGACCCGGGCTATCATCGACAAATAGCCACCAACCATGGTCCCAAGCATGGACTGCCAGCAATCGCTTCCAGCCCCTCCCTTCGATCGGAGCATCCATCTCTGAGTTCAAGCTGGCTCTCGAGGCACCTCCTCCCCCAATCGGATGGGCACTCCTCCGATGAATGCAACCATCCACACCAAAGGTAGAGGCCATCAAGGTTCTTGTAGACGAACCTTTGCTAGAAAGGGCCCTCCAAGGCCATGATCTATACTCCTGGTCTTAATAGCCGGGAGAAGTCAACCTTCATGTGGGCCTGGGCAAACTCAAGGCTCGTCCTCTCTGCCATGCAGTCATCCACTGAGGAGAACACTCTGGTTAAGCATAAAATTCTCTGAATCACCACCTCTCCCCAGAACTCCATTAGGAGCCATGATAGTCAGACCCAAAGCAGGGCCAATCTGATGGCCCCTTTGATGGGAAAAACCCCGGTCGTCAGGGCTCCACTACCATCACCTATCCAGAGACCACCCATGGTCAGTTGAGAATCAGATCCCTCTCCCTGGCCTCCTCAAACTTGAAGAGAAAGAACCCCTTCTCAAGCCCATACCACACCACTTCCCTTTTCAGCCCCACCTGTAGCCAAAACTACCTCACCACCACCTTCGCCGCCACTCTCCAGCCAAAGGTTCTCACTACCACCACTGAGGCCACCCAGCTTGCTGATTCCTCTCTTAGCTCCTCCTTCAAAATTGGACCACCTCCAAGAACCACTTAATGAGTTCCTCCACCTCCTCAGGTGATAGTTCCAGTGCGATCCACATAGTGCATCCTTGCACCACCTCCAACTCGAGTCTGGCCTAACTCCTACCTTCAAGGTCCTCGAGCAGTTCTCAAGAATGCCCACCATCTTCTCCAATGAGAACACTCACTACGACTGTTCAGATCATCAACGATCAAGGGAAAGAGGAACACAGCAATAGTTTCAAAGCACAAACGAAAGTGGCAATGGTCACTAATCAAATGGTCACCATTGCCCTTGGAACTTTCACCATTGTCCTTGCTTTAGCCCTTTTTGGTAAATAGGAGGAGCAACAGCTTTATAGATCATATGTCAATGTGATTACAACATAGGAATACAAAATAGTAAGAAGCCCAAAACTTGTGGGATACATTCATAAAATGCATATTGCATAGCACTAGGAGATACTATAGAATAAGTAAACAAATATGCACAGTAAAGACCATAAAAAGGTGCCTAGAAGATGCTATTTGAGAGGATATGCATTTGGCAAAATTATTGAAGGCATGCAATCTCTGTTCTAATAAGAATGCTCCCAATAAGTGAAGATATGTGTCTTGTTGGAGAAGTCAAAAGATCGATAGGTGAATCACAATAAAGGATAGAATTTACCATATGCCATAAAAATGCATCAGCTCAATCTTTGTTGTTTCAAACCAACATACCCGAGTAAGGTCATAAGAATTATCAACATCAAAATTTATAGTAGACAGACAGAGGACCAGCAGATGCATAAGACATGTCAATGAATTTAAAGAAGCATGTGTTAGATGTATGTCCTAGAAGTCAATCGAGCTAATACATTAATTCTTTCTAGGATAATTTCATACTTGATCTAATTATTTAGGATAGTTAATTACTATTCATATAGTGTATGTGTCTATGAATTATTAAAAAATTAATAAGATGATGACACATGTTCTCAAGAGTTGAAAATTTGAGGTATGTGTCATTTGATAGTTAATTTTTAAATTGCTCCCGATCGATGGATCATTATGGAGATGATGATTGATCTGATTAGATTAGTCCATAAAATACTTTCTTCAGATAGACGAGTCTCGAATCTATAGTATGGAGATATTGGAGCGAGAGTGCAGATATTTGTTAAAGAATAAAAGTATCAAGCGTGACCAACATGAAAAGTCACTTGGATGTCTATTCACTCGTCGTGATATTTTTTATACTGTAATAGTATGAATGATTTTTTGATCTGCAATATTTTGATTGTTTACAATGTGGTTGCTGTAGTTTAACTACACCATAACTCGATCTTCTAGCCATATGAAGTCTTGAGATATATGTTTGCTGTAATAGATTTATTGTAGGAATAAAGTATACACTTAGATGGGATCTATCGATCTTAATAGAAAAGAAGAAGTCTTATACGATTCACGAGACTGAGTTTAGAAAGTCTTTGATCAAAGTAAGTGAAATATTAAAAAAAAATTCATAAAAATTTATAAATAAACTCGAGTCGAGCCAATCTTGCATATAACAGATAATGAAATTTAATAAATTTTCATAGCCTCCATCTTGTTGAAACTCATGATAGAAGAACTGAATCATACAGTAACTACACCTAGAGGTTCATTACTTTCATTCTACTGGGTTGCCACTATATACTACTAAGTGTCACTGGTAGATTGTGGGACTCATCGAGCATCGTCTTGATGATTGATAATCTTTGATGGGTAGAGTTGAAATTATTCCAATCTATTGAAAAAATTCAATGATATTTGATGGAGATCAAAATATATTTACTACCAGACAGAATAGAACCTACAGGATCACACACAAAAGAGGTCCTGACTAATCGAGATGTTGAATAGTAATTTTGAATCGTAATAGGATTCAATTATCAATTTGATTAATGATTGAACTTATATATAAATATTATATGAAGGACTTGTTAAGAGTTAATAAGTTATAGGAGGACTTAATTATAATTATTGCTAATTATTTGATTTGATTAAATACGGATCGAATTAAATCAGATTTAATCTGATTAAATTTGGTTTAATTGGGTTCCTAGTCCATATAGGATTTAAACTTAAATTCTAATTGGGTTTGACTCAATTTAGATTCAAATTGGATTGAAATTAAGATAGGATGCCAGAGTCCCATCAGACTGAGACTCTCTCCCCTTATCCACACCCAAGAGGACCATGCCAAAATAGTTTTGTGCATGGAATTAATTGGTGCAAAAAGGGAGGTGCACAAAGGGAAAGGGGTGGTACAAGAGTCCTCTTGATGGACTCCTAACAAACTCCTAACCCTAACTAACTCTTATTTAAAAGGGGATAAAGAGGGTGCCTCCATAAGTGATTTCATGATGATTTATAAGGGGTTTTTGGCATGAAAAAAAGAAGAGAAAGGAGGAGATGTGCAGTGTTTTGTAGGGTGCACAAAAGGAGAAAAATAGGGAGGGGCGCTCCATGAGATGGATGCCCCAACCTTCCCCCTTTTAACATCCATGAGATGGACTATTTCTCTCTCTCTTTCTTTTTTCCAACATCCATGAGATGGATGTGATTTCTTTCTCTTTTTTGGTCCAAGAGTTGGATGCCTCATCTCTCTTCTTCTCCTTTATAATTAGTCTAAAAGTTGGATGGAAAAGAAAGAAAAGAGATTGAATCTCTTATTCTTTTCTTTAGATTTGCTTCTTTTTCTTGAGAAGAGAAGAAAAAGAAATCAGATTAGATCTGATTTTTGATCCTCCTATAGATCTCTTTGATTATTTTAAGAAGAGAATTAAAGAGATAAAGATTCGATAATCCAAAGAGCGATCTCTGCAAAGAGCTAGCACCTCGATAAAATCAAAATCTCCTAATCAGATCAATCTCATGTAGATATCTGTAGAGGCTGGACACTTGTACGGCTTCAAAAGGATCTTGAAGACATCTATAGATCATCAGATCATGGATTCAATGGATCATGAAGATATCCATGGATCATCGATCGTGGTAAAGATTTATTCGTATAAAATAAAATCAGATTTTATTTTACTTGTATCTTAATCTTGTACATATGATGATGCCTGACTTTGTACTGAGATATGATCTCTATACATGCTTGATTAGATTAGATCTAATTAGAGATATATTTTAATATTATTCTGATATAAGGTTGTCCTGACATAACGTTAATACGTTATGTTGCATAGTTATCCTAGAATGATGTTGAAAAGAATTTAATTTTTTTTTCATTGCGTATTGAAAATTTTTAAAATCTCTGCATGTATACTGGATCGTCATGTGATGGCATTTTCTAACAGTGGTATCATAGCCATCTCATTATTGCAAGATTAAGATTAAATTTAGATCTAAAATTATTTTAAATCTAAAATTATGAATAATTATGGAAAGAAGATAGAGTCCTAGATCTAAAAATCTATTTCAATTCTAAAAATTTGAATGATTGAAATTCACGCAATGGATTTTTGATCTAAAAATTTATTTTAGATCTTAAATTTAGATTATTTTATGTTCATGCATTGATTTTAAGATCTAAAAATTATTTTTAAGAGCTAAAAATCTGATTTCTTATGTTCATACATCCATAAATTTGATATCTAATTTCATGTGATGTGAATCCTGTTAGATCTAAATTTATCTTTATTATATATTCATGCATGAGATGATGTTCATAGATAGAGATTCATCTTAATGTGATTTATGATGATATGGATATTTTAAATTAGAATAATTTGATTGAACATAGATTTTATAAATCAATCTTAGATCATCTTGATATAAGGTTGCCCTAGCATAACGAGGGTCATTATGTGATATGGTTGTCCTAGGATGAAAAGAGATTGATACATAAACATCATAAGAATTAGCATGAACATAAGGACTATGTGATAGTCATGCATATATTTTCATGGATACATGTGGTGATCTCCATGAATCATTACAAATCCTAGGAGTAGGGTTGTATCATGAATACACTTTAGATAGATACAATCTCAATTTATGATGAGGACCCAAAAGCCAATCCCAATTTGGAATAGGTTGACCTATTGATGTCTAAGGCAAGTGCTTTGAAAGGTGATTACTTAATTAGGACTATTGCATCAGTAGCATGGAGCCTCCCACCTATCATCACTTATCTGACGAATTTGGTTGACCAAATTCTGATTTGGGGTGCTTAGTGTTGAGTTCACCATGATTGTGTTGCATTATGAGTCTGGTCTTCATGAGTCAAGATACAATCTCACTAGTAGATCCAATATAATTGTAGATTTACATACGATAGAAAGAAACAATTAAAACCTAAGAAGATCTAAACTAAATCTTCTCATAAAATATTAAGTCAAGCAATCTTCCACCATTGTAGAAGTGTGGGCCCTTTCAGATGTTGATTGTTCTAGACTGGATACAGTGGTTCAGTTGCATCAAGGAAGATGCAATCACTCTATTAGTATGAGATGCTCCAAGGTAGAGATGGGGTTTGGCCTAATAACTATTAGGTGAAGAACCCGATGATAGCTTTACACCTGATGGTGAACGGTGGGTCTGACTTAACTAAGGAATGAGGTCAATAACTGTTAAGTAAGGCTTCAGAACTTAGAGACTGATGACCACTATAATTTGCTTGATAAGTATTGGACAATAGTTATCCACTCATTGATTGACACATCGTCAATAACTGTTAGGTGAGGTGGTGTGCTAATGGATGGGACCGCAATACCCATTTGAAATCTTAGTCGCAAAGAATTTTGTTCTCTATCTAAAAAATATAAGAGATTCGAGGAAATGGTAGGAGGCATATTTGTTTTAAAAGATCCTAGAACAGATATTAAAATCAAGTATGAATATCTAACTAGAATCTCTACTCTTTGATAGAACAAAATATCGGCTTCAAATCCTTTAGCTCACATATTAGAAACCAATTAACTACCCAAACAAGTTATAAAGACTAGCTCAAGAACCTAAAATAGTTTTAGATTTCGAAGGGTTAAGCTTATGTCATGTCCAGAATATCCCTATACTATCAAACCATCCGATAATTAATCAAAAGACAATCAGTTCATGTCCATTGTTTGATAATGATTAAGAGCTTGGATAAGCTTGAGAAGCTCGACCATACACAAAAATTATAAATGGATTTGATCCTGCAATCTCTTACCAGTTTATATGGGTAGCTTATAGTAAACTATCACATGAATTAGATCGATTGCACTTAGTTAAAATGTTGAACATCTTGGTGACTAGCGAAGGGACCTTGAAGAGTTCAAAGGGCAGGGTTCTCGCTGTGGAGCAGGCTTCTACTTTCAAGAGAAGGTCTACTTGAAAAAAAAAGTCTGTGAAAAACTATAAGATCAAGAGCAAGCCAAAGAAGGAACTGTCTTATATACCTAGAAAGCCTAAAGAAAGAAAGGGGATATGCCTTCAGAAGGTATGTTGGGTCTGCTCGATATCGGTATCTGAGCAGATAGTGAGTGCCGTAGGGTTTTAGCGATCCAGAAATGAGATGAATCCAAAGTATATATGGAACCTCAAGTTTGGTCATATTAGAGAGGATAGAATAGACAAATTGGAATGCCATGAGCTTTAAGGCTCATCGATTCTCGAGTCATTTTTGATTTATAAATTTTGCCTTCAAGGATAAATGGCCAAACTACCCTTTGTGGGACACAGGAGAGGACCATTGAGATACTTGACCTTGTATACATTGATGTTGTAGCCTATTTGATGTATAAGCCAGAGGTGGTTATTTTACTTCGATACTTTTATCGATGACTTTTCACGGTATAGGTACATACGTGAGATACAAATCTGAATCTTTTGAAAAGTTCAAATAATTCAGATATAAGGTAAAGAAGTAAATTAGAAAATCCTTAAGGTTCTAATGAGATCGAGAAGATGTATATTTTAGGGGGAGTTTCTAACCCATCTCAAGAAAAATGATATAGTTTCATAATGGACTCTTCCTGGTGCACCTTAAGGGGTGTCGGAAAAAAAAAGAGATCCTATTTGATATGGTCTAATCCATGATGAACATCACTTATATTTCCTTATACCTTTAGGAATAAGCTTTATTACTGAATAGTTTCCTCTATGTTTATTCCTATCATGCTGTATGAGATATGGCATAATGAGGATGTCTGGTCCATGTCGAGCGACAACAGGCAGATAAATTAGAGGTTAGGTTTATGAGAACTCATTTTTAAGATATCCTAAAGAGTTTAGGACATATTAATTTTTCTTCCCAAAGGACCACAATGTGATTGTGATCTGACAGATTATATTCTTGGAGAAATAGTTTATCCAAGATGGAGATAGTGGAATGATAATTGAGCTCAAAGAGAAAATCTCGGAAGAGCAACGAGTCATAGAACCTATAAAACTATTCATATTGAGTCAGTATATGTAATACCTCCTCCACCTTATAGGTCGAGTAATGTCTCTTATCTTATTGTAAGATACTTAGGTATTCTAATAGAGAATTTAGAGAAAATATTCCTCATGAGAGACAGAGAATATGAAGATGATCCCAAAACTATGATGAGTCGATGTTAGATATCAATTTTGAGAAGTGGTTGAATGCAGTGAAGTCAAAAATTGACTTGATGCATCCTAACCAAGTCTGATCCTTAGTAGATCCACTAGCGGATATAGTACCTATTGAATTCAAATTGATCTACAAAGAAAGAGATGTAAAGATAGAGACCTTTAAAGTAAGCATCTCGGAATAAGAATACTCAATGCGATCAAATGGTTTGATCTCATCAAGAACAGGAGGAAACATATGTTTATAAGAAGGGTCAGTGGGAGTATTGTTATATTCTTCATATTGTACGTTGGATTTCATCCTTCTGATTGAAAATATTGTTCCCATACTGACTATGGTTAGAATATTATTATCTAAAGAAATTCTTCATAAGAGACCTTTGAAAAACATCCTATATAAGTTTATGAGATAGATATAGATCTATGAGATAGATTTATTAAGATGCTAGTTTCACAGAAGATGTACATAGAAGAGGTGCTGAAGGAGTTCAGCATGAAAAATCTTAAAAAAAATTTATCCCTTACACATAGGATTAATTTCTTCGAGAAGATGTGGACTCATCTGTGGAAATATAGTACATGAGCTAGATCCCTTATACTTTAGCTAGTGGGAGCTTCATGTATACTATGTACATAATCCGATATATCTTTGTTGTAGGTATCATGAGCAAATATTGGTTAAATCTAGACTGAGAGTACTGAATAACTATAAAATATTTTAAGTACTTGAGAAGCATATAGGATAAGTTCATGGTCTTTGAGAGGAATCAAAGTTGAGGGTAAAAGGATACAATGAATCAGACTTTATGTCTGATGTTGATGGTAGAGAGTCTACATTAAGAAAGTATTTTCTTATGTAATGTAAATTTGATAAATTGGAAGAGTTCCAAATAACCAATCATTGTAAATTTCAGAAGTCGTGTATGTCACTACTTATGAGGTTGCTAGGAAAGCCTTCTGGTTAAAAAGAATTTATTGCAGAACTGGTGTGATGTCATCAGATGGCATAATACTATACTGCAACAATAAAGGTGCCATTGGTTAAATCTAGATCGAGAGTACTAGATAACTGTGAAAATATTTTTAAGTACTTGAGAAGCATATAGGATAAGTTCATAATCTTTGAGGAGAATCAAAGTTGAGGGTAAAAGGATACAATGAATTAGACTTTATGTCTGATGTTGATGGTCGAGAGTCTACATTAAGAAAGTATTTCTTATACAATGTAAATTCGATAAATTGGAAGAGTTCCAAATAATCAATCATTATAAATTTCAGAAGTCGTGTGTGTCGCTGCTTATGAGGTTGCTAGAAAAGCCTTCTGGTTAAAAAAAATTATTACAGAACTGGTGTGATGTTATCAGATGGCACAATACTGTACTGCAACAATAAATGTGCCATTGCTTTAGCTAAGGAGCCTAGGTCCCAGCAGAATTTCTAGCACATAAGAGTGATATTTATTCACAACTATTTTAGAAGTAAGACTTTGAGAATCAAAGTAGACCCATGAAAATATGGTGTTGGGATTCGGTGGCACAGCAAAAGGGTTAGGTGTTTAAAATTTTCATTCGAAATATCTGACGCACCGAAAACCCTAATACTAAAAAATTCTTGACTATAATAATCCAAGTATAATTAAATTAATCTTGGATAAGAAGAATACCTGTAGCACTAATCTAATTTCTATAAGACATCCAAGTGTCCACCCTCCAATGGTAATCCACATGAAAATTAGACCAAAGACAGCGCTCCTCCTTTACCTTGCTTCTAGAGTTCTAGACTCTAGAACTCGAAAAGTCCTGTATCGATCATATTTCTCCAAGAACCTAACTCAACCCTCTTAGATCTTTCTCTAAACTTCTGATTTTCTTCTTAAGGACCCTCACAACTCTTATTTGGACCATATAAGGCTTTGTCTTAAATCTCAAAGTCTTGTCCTAAAACTAAGATAGGTTGTAAGAAGAAGGGAGAGCAATGGAGAGAAATTAGAAAGTTGATCTGAATACCTCGAACACCCAATGCCCAGACCCTTTTATAGCCATCAAAAGGGTGCCAAAAAGGAGGGACACGCCTCATCCAAGAGGCCTATCTAATCTAATTGTCAGAGATAAGAGTTCCTTCAAGCAGAAGGACTCTTATCAATGATACGTCAATCAGCACCTTCATCTACGCGTGCGTCTAGAGAAGGGATATTTTCACATCCCTTCTGAAATTAGAAAAATCTTCAAAATTTCACATGGATAGAGGATTCAATCTTGATCTCTGATCACCTAATAAGGAGAGCAAATAATCCACGAAAGGATGTGTTGTCCATCCTTTCACACGAAAGCTAATCATCGCGCATGCGCACACGCATAGGTGCCTTTGGCATCCGATACACGTCCAAATAAGTCTGGAAGAATTCCAAAAAATTATCCATAAAAACTTGATTAAAAGTGAACATTATCTGAAAGGTGGCATTTCATTTTAATCGAGTTTAATCTATAGAAGGACTCTCCAAATCGTAGAGAGACGCGATGCTTCAACGCGCGTGCGCGAGAGACCTCCTCGTTTCCAATTTTTTCTCCACCTCATTATTTCCAAAAAATTCCATCTCATGCTTTGAGAGGATGGAGGGTGATTAGAGCTGCCACACATGTCTGAATCCCATGCCAAAATGATTCTTTCTTCTGCTCACACCAACATGCGCAAGCCAATTATTTTTGCACCAAGAGTCCACAACTTGGACTCTTAGTTTTGACGTTAACATGGGATGTGGCACCCTAATTTGGGCTGCTTCCAGGTGGCACGACCAACCCAATACCCATCAAATTGGGCTAGTAAATTAGCAAGGGATGAGACCAAATTGATCTCCCAAGGAGCTAGGATTTCCATACGTGCTAGCATACTTACCGAAAACTCTAATTGAATCCAAAATTTCAATCAACCTTATTAAAAGGATCCTTAGCTAATTTCTTATGTGTGTGACCCTTGGGTTCCACATCTAGCCAGTAGTAGGTCCGGATACAAGTTGACCTAATTTGATTAGATTTCAATTTAATCGATTTAGGTCCAATCGAGCTAATCCGAGTTCAAAATTAGGATTCTTTCTAATTGACGATCGAATTAAACTCTTTAATTCGATCAAACCTACAAGTCAAGATTGATGTCTAGCAATATATCATAACTACTCAGAAGATATAAAATTTGATAAAAATATCAAATATACCCTTCAGTGGTAAGTTACCGTGCAATTCAATCCTTCGATCATCCCTGCACCCTGAATATGTTCATGAGTATGGAATTATATCAAACTCAAACACATATTCATATCGACTCTTAATTAACCAATGATGACTCTAATGATGAAGCATTAGAATTTTTTTAATCTCTTTCCTACTTTTGGCCAAAAAACTTTTTCTGAGTCATCTAGGAATGAGAATACACAGGATGCGATCTCTTCTTACTAGGAGTAATCGATTCCATATTGACCTACTCATAACCTTCATACACACTCTACCATATCCAGAACATTCCGTACATGTCTTAATGTCATGCTTGGGTATGAACCAAATATGGATTCATGTGCATAAGATTCTATGGTGATCTCAGGTCTAAGGATCACTTGAACAACTCCCACTTAGAGTACCATCTTTGACATGCAAGTAAGGCTTTCATAAGATGTTCCCTTTTATCGAGTCAATTCAGTGGACTCATTTTTAAATGAGCACCCACATCCTTGTATTAGTGTCTTATACACAAGTGGCTAGTGAGATCTGCTATCCTCTCCATCGAGCATACATAGGATGTACCAGTCTATCCAAAATATTGATCTCTGACAACTACAACAAAACAGATTATTAACGATGAAAATTTTCATCGCTAATAACCTATTTTCGTCACTAATAGTTATTAACGATAAAATTTTATCGCTAATAGTTATTAGCGATAAAATTTTTATCATTAATATTTCATCACTAATAATTATGTCGTTGATAATATTTTATGATAAAAAAAAATTTCATCACAAATAATTATTTATTTACGATGAAAAATTTTCATCATTAAAAAATTATTTTTTAAAAA